>JAOEHX010008231.1:6829-24356 GCA_025448015.1 Bolborhynchus lineola
TTCCAAACTAAAAGTAACGAAACAAGTCAGGACAGGGGAGGTTTCCTATCAGTGAGGGTGCCCATGTACCCTCTTCTCTTTAATACACTGCTGATCAAAGCCTGGACTTTCAAAGGGACACTCCCCATGAAGGGTAAAGCAAGCCTGCAACCTGACCGTCTCCTAATTGGAGTTGTGGACAATATACACCATTCCCAGTTCATTCCATCTAACTGCAGGAGTGCGGGTCCTATTGAATATCTTTTTCAGAGGATGTGGAAGGAATGGGAATTGAGTGGGAAGGCTCTGTGCCAATCCCCCTCCTGTCGTCCAGCTTTCATCAGGAAGCACCACAGCTCCCTCTTGAAGCTCTGAACAGTAACATGAGGCAAATCAGTGTCCCCAAGTTTCAGGCTTGAGAGACTCACCCCATTTGGGAACCATTTTGCCTTGAGAGATCAGCAGCCACATGAGTCTCAGTCCCACCATCCCACCCCCTGTCCCAGTGACAAGGTGGGACTGTAGCTGGCAGACTGGTTTGTGGCCAGGCTGATAAATTCACACCAACTCCCACTTGTTGGCATGGATCAGATGGCTGAAATACCACATCATAGCGCTGCCAGATCCCTCCCTGCCAATGCAACCTCACCAAATGGTACAGACTGTGGTTCACTGCCAATCCCTCAGCACAAACTACAGGAGTAGTGCAGATACACTTCCTAGGACCAGGACAAGGTGGTCTTGGTGCAATACAGGCTAACCCCATGTTCACAAGGTGCCTGAAAAAGAAGTTCTGGCTCAACCCTCAACACCAGCCTCATCCTCAAGTCCCTTCCCTTCTGTCATTGAGCCTTAAGCAGAAAGGTGGGGATGTTCCTAAATGAGCTTGCCATTCATCCTCCTGTTCAGCAGCAACTCCCCGGTCAGCAGCCATTCTCTCACTGTAGTCTACACTCTGAGACTCATTGTTCTATTTACATCGACGAATGGAACCGCCCTCTTTCCCTCTGCAATCAGGTATGAGCACGCTCCAAGTCATTCCTCATCTGACTACATTACTGCTCATTAATTTTCTTCCTTAGTGTTGTTATTCCAGCTTCACAGTACTGGGTCATTGCTGACTACTGACACCAGCAGCTTCAGCTGAACAACTCAACCCCTGTATGCCTAGTCTTCCCTATCAGGCAAATAAGCACATTTATGTTCTCATCTGTTTGCAAAGCTGAGTCCTGTTCAGAAGAGTATTGTGGACCAATAAGTAACATCATCTGCAGGAAGAACTGTACAAACATTTCCAGTCTAATTTGGGGTTTTAATTATATTTGCATCCTTCTATTTCCAGCTGGAAGATGACCAATTTCTATTTGAGGCTGTATTTAACAAACAGGGGCACTAGATGGTTAAGACAAAAACTGAAAGACAAAGGCAGAAATTGCACCTTCTAAGAGGAGAATATTGAAACGACAACAGAACTCCCCCAAAGTCAAGACATATGTCAATATGAAATATGATCTATGGTTTACAATCCAGAAAGGGGCAGAGACATCCAGTGCAGTAAAACCTCTTCACTGTGCTGAAGATGAGTTCCAGTTGTGAAGTTTAAAGAGTTAACTGTACTCCAAAACATTCATACCCAAGATGGACAGAATCCAGACCTGCAACCGACCTGCCTCCCTCTTAGTCCACTTTTCTTTCCCCCTTGACACACCTTGCATGGCCCCTTCATGAACAGTTTGCAGCTCCCTTCCTGGTCCCTCTACTTGTTGTGTCCCTGCACCTATGCAGGCAGAGGCTCATGGGCATAGCCAAACATTTCACACCCAGCAACTACCTTGGTTTCAGACACATCTTTCCCTCACGGCAGCTCCATATTACCCTTGGTGTGTGAACAAGGGTGTGTGAACAGCAAGGGTGTACAGGTTCCAAATGCAGTGATGAACCGCACCTCGAGCTGCACAGCTGCTCCAGCCATCCTCCCAGTTAACACCAGAGTGCGGCTTCAGTGCTCGCCAAGCATTTTTCTCACCATCCTACCCAGTTTAGGATCCAAACTCTGTATCCAGATCTAGTGTTCAGCAAAGCCCCATCACCTCCCCTTGTCTCAGAAAGCCACTCCATGGAGCAGAGGACCTCCTTGCCCACTTACCCCCTAACTGGAGCACACAGCCACCTGCAAAAGGAAATCTAACCCTTTTAGCCTGTGATAACTGAATCTCCCCTTCCCAGGTGTTGATGAGAGCAAGCAGGAGAATGCTCTGTGTCCATGCACCATTCTCAAAGGCACCAATACCCCTTTATGAAGGTACAATTTTTCTTTCTGAAAGCTAAACAACACTGAGAACAGACACTGCAACACTCGGGGGCTTCTTCAGGCTGATGATTTTAAATACTGTTTCCTTAATCTTCAAACTGAGCAGTTGTTACTGCTTTCAATGAAATATCATTTGAACTGCCTTAAAATGCTCTTCAAGTTTCCATACTAAAATTTTCCAGCTCTTTTACTCAGAACCGTATAATCTATTATGGCTTTTATCTTCATACTAACCACTTGAGGAGCAATCTGTGGACATCCTAATCCTTCCTTTTCTAACACCATAATCTCCTGACCTTTAATCAAAAGAGAAAGACTTGCAAAGCTGTTCTGTGCCTCTGCTCCCTGTGAGCAGTTGCTAAATCACTTCGCAAAGTTCTTAAGCAGTCAAGCTTTTCTGCTCTATTTGATGTTTGCTTTTAGTTGAGCTCCCTCTCTTAACCCTCCTTGTTGCTTTATTGTGCATAATTTGTTTCTTCTAGTCCTAGATTAATTTCATAGTTCTTGGCAGAGCTCACACCACCTTCCTTCCCTCAGCATTACATGCACAACTGGTACATGCTGCTTTATAGAACCAGACCAATGTGATGTGAACGCACATGGTACACCTTCCCAACAGCAGCAAAACATTGTCTCATGAATCAGAGTAGATAAGAGGGATTCGATCTGTACCAGATGGATGCTTACATGAAACAGCCTCACCCAGCATTGAACTGAGCCCTGCTCAGAGAACCAAGCTAGACTACACGATCTCCAGAGGTCCCTTCCAACATACAATATTCTATGTCTCTAACTCCAGTCTTCCCCTTGCTCAGTTCTGTCTGGCTTCATTTTTCCTTGGATCCTTCTTCTGCCTTGCCACCAAGTCTTCATTGCACCAGAGGCAGTATCAAGACATTCTCAGTAAGAAAATGTGCCCACATACTGATGAAGGGCTACAATCACAGTACAGTGCTTCAGGTTCAAACCCTCTCTGCCTGTAAACCCACTCTGTTCTCTCACATTGCAGAAGGACGCTTTAGGTACCTTCACAGGCCCCTCAGTGACTCGCTCTCAATTCCTTGACATGCTTTCCCTTCGCACAGTACAAGCAGAGCCCCAGGCCTGCCTTCTCCCACCTAAGTGCTCTCACTGCCAAATTGTGCATCATATTCTCACCCTCTGGTTCACTTCTCAGCCCCTTTTAGATAAAAACTACTTCTCTGTGGTGTAGAATAGATAGGAGAGGAAAACATTGTGCTGTCACCTCTCCTTTGGTTTTAATGATGACCCATAGTTACTGGCTTTGAATGGTACACACAAACACACACTGCAGTCTCAGTTTAAAGTAAACAAAGAATAACTCCCTCCTCCCCTTGTCTTCCTCCTGGTTGTCCAGATGAAGCTAGAACTTGTTTGCACAGCCCCGGCAGAGTACACAGTGATCATTTCTCTTATGTGGTTCTAAGCCAGTGAAACAACACTGGAAGCTACTTTTAAACTTCACTAATAGCACAAAGAATAACACTTAAATTATTTGTTACTTACAAACTAACTGTAAATAATATCTGACTTATGTGTCTGGTCAAACAGGAAAAGCTATGACTAATTCAGAGGCCACCATTTTTACATATATGACAAAATGCCACGTACCAATAGCAGTTGCTTGTACCTAAATGCTTCCTCAGGGCTACATCTAAGGAGAGGCAGAAGGTCAGACTTGCATGTTAAAACAGCAGTAATGCAGAGGGCAATGAAGGAGACCCTGCAAGCTTCTAGCTTCTGCTGCATCACACCATGCAAAGCTTTCACCTGCCCAAGAAGAGCTCATAAGGCAAGAGGCATCTCCCTCAACCTCTGCAGGTGCTGCTCAACACTTACTCCATGTTCTGCAGAAGAAGGCTGTCTCTCCCAACAGGAAGGTATGAGAGTGCAGGACAACATCTCTGTTACAGCATTAGGACACTATACCTGAAGGCTGAGTCAGGGTGCGAAATACAGCCACTGCCCAAAGGCTTCATAGGAATAGCTGAAATAAGTATTAAAGATTTCCTTTTTCTTTGTAGATTAATTTCTTCAGTACAAACAACCAGAAGGAGTATGTGAGAACATAAGTGGGAAGCTAATGAGTGAGCAGGGTGGTATTACCATGCCCCCAAGTGAATGTTATCTCTGCACTATGTGAGAAGCTAAAAATGACACCTGCCAACTAGGGAACTTTTGCTGGTGGAAAGAATGAGAGATTAAATAGCTTCATGAAATGCCAGAATAGATGAGTAATTATTCAGCGAGGTACCTAGACCAGATTAATTACAGCTTGGAAAGAGAAGTCTTGATAGGGATGCTTCTGTAAGTTGGAAGCACTGAAGGAAAAGCCTTCATGTTCTAGGTAACCAACATCATAACCACAATAGAAACAAGAAAACCCATCACTACTACTACTACAACAAACCAATGAAGAGCAAGCAACCAAGCAATCACACCCCACCCCCCCAAAAAGAAATACCCACACACTGCAGGAACTATGAAGAAGATCAAGGAACTATTTAGCAGTGTCCATTCCTTCTCTTCTAAGCTAGAAAATCCAGCTTGTATATTTTGTGTGTGTATATACATATATATCTATCTCACAGACAATTACACTAACCTTAATTGCAGTAACAATAACAGAAGTCTTACATAACCATGTATTTCATTAAAGAACACACCATACACTTCAAGAGCACACGATTACAGACCTGCCCTTCCAATATTAAACATCTGGAGTTTTCCCAAGCTTTTGGTCTTACACAAGCAATATCAGAACACACCATCATGATACTTCCTTTTCAAATGAACTCAATAGCTTTCAGCTTCCAGCAAGAATACTAAATTCAAGCAGCACCCCAATTTACTGTCCTTTTAACTAACTCACACACCCAGAGCAACTCTCAGCAACTAACTTCATTCCAGCAGCACTATGTCACACAGCATGAATACCTTAAAGCTAATGCTATTTTAATACCTTTATTCATAAGGAGACAAATTTCCCTTGGGTTTATCCAAAAATCTCTCCCTAAGCTCAGCCTCCAGACAAAATGCTGCATTTCAGTTCCAAGTCTAGTTTCAGGTGACTAACAAAGAGTGTCTCTTCTGCTGTGATGCTTTCGGAAGAGCTTGCATCTGATCCTACAGACACACCATGCCCTACTTCAGCAGGATTACATTCAGTTTTAAACTCTCCTTTACAAGTGAGCACTGAGAGGTCCTGGGATCCCACACTGCAATCATGTTCACATGAGGGCTTTCTTTCAGTATCTGGTCACCATCATCACCCCATGGAAATCACCAAACTCAGCTCAAAAGCTCTTCACTTACCTCTAAGAACAGGCAAGCTCCTCCAACATTGCTGCTCCTGGGCCGAGGAAGAACTTTCAGCACGGAAGTATTCTTGCTGGAACAAGGAGAACAACACAGCAGAGAAGAATCCCAAAGAACTAATGAGAGCAACACCCAACCGAGGCTCCCTCCTATCTGCTAATGGGGCATTTATTGCCTTGTTATCTGGCTCCTTCTGGTGTAATTATCCCAGCACTACTCCACCTGCCCTTCCACTTTTCTTCCTCTCTGTAAAAAAGCCTCAAAGCCTTTCCCTAAGAATGAGGAAATAAACTCTGAAAGCCCAGTGAAATCCTCCTTTTTCTAGGGAACAAAAAGGATGAGTGGTCATCAGAACAAGCAGCTTCCCACTGCTGCAGTCCCACTGATGGCTTTGCCTACGCCTCAGGTGTGATTTTCTATCCTTCCCTTTTCAAGTATTCACTCCTTGGAAGAATAAAGATTTCAAGCTGCTCTGCACTTGCAGATTTGTAGCATATATGAGCTTTGCTCCTATATGGTCCTTAACTCCATCATTATAATAATTAAAGCTGAACATTCAGAAACAACAATTAGAAGCCTGAATATTAGGGAACACAAATAGCTGGCTGTGAAGGTGCAAGCTGTTTTAGAGTCTGGTTTTCTTCTCCAGTGCACAAGGTGTGAAAATCTAGACTTCACAGTTCAGTTTTGGGTATGAGAATTGCCAGTGCTGTGGAGAGCAGTCTGGAAGATAACTTGCAAAGCAACACACCTGTGTTTGCAAGGACAAGTTAAGTAAGCCTGGTCTTCCTTTTGAGGACTGAGGTAATCAGTTGTGTTCACTCAAAGCTAATTCCTTATAAAACTATTGAACTGTTTAGTTATGAACAAAGAGAGGAACACACGTTAAAGGATGTGCTGTCATGTCTGATTAATACAGCAGAGAGAATCCAGAGATCTTCATCTTCTAAAGTGAGAAAACAAATAAAACCAAAATAAAGATCACAGTGTTACTTTTCATTTAAACTTAAAACCGAACGAGCAGCCAGGTGTGCGGCTGACCCACAGTTTTAGGGTTATTTCCAACATGTTTTTCTTCCTTTCCTCCCAAAGCAGATTTTCTTTCTGGTTAGAGATATGTAGAGAGCATCAGCTCTCATAGCTTCTTCTTCTTGCTAGTGCTCATTGACTGAAGACCTCTGCTTTGTATTTCTAGGAAGTTTCAGCCCAGGTGAGGCTGCTCAGTAATACAAGTTTACATTAAGGCATCTTCCTCATCAGTTTTATTCCGGGTACCAAGTACAATTCGGGCATCCAGCGGCCTGAGAAACGTTTGGCTCCTTCAGTCCTATTTTTGTGTGAAGAAAACTGCTTCATAACACAGGCCCCATCCAAAAGCTCTTGCAAGTGCAAGCACAGCCTGGGCGTGATCACGTACTCCGAAGCCATGCTTGAATTGCTAGAGCTACGCTGAGGCTGTGCTGCTTCTGCTGCCAGGATCTCAAGAGAAATCTCTTACTGTGATCAGCAACGCTCTAAGTCACTTTAAGATTGCTTTGCTGAAAAGACAAAACTTCAAATCCCCCTTCGAAAGGCTGTGGCAAAAATCATCTCCTTTGTCATGTTTCTCAGCACTCTATGGGGTAGAAAAGAATCCTTCTTTAAAAACTCTTTTTAGGGTATCTTGTTTTCCTGATAGTTTTTTGAAGGGCGAACTGTTACTGTCCCCTTGAAGGAGCCTCATCCATGTGCTCTTTGCGGTACTGTTCTGGTCCTTTTTGGTAATTTTATTTCCTTTTCTTACAACTGAAATTGATTTGCAGAGACAGAGCTCTTCAGAGATATTCCCATAAGATCTATGGTTAGATTAAACCAGTGCTTCAAATGATAATGAATCTGTTTCTGAAAAACAAATGTTTTTCTCTTCCAGATAGTGCCCTGAGTTCCCTTGAGCTTTACAATTCAGTGAGCATTAATGCTACATAGCACGAATAATGGGGCTGCTCTGAGAAGACAGGATGCAGCTGCTTATGCTTAATTAAAACTTATAAGATCTGGTGTGCTGCTTTGATCTCTTGCTTTCTTGTTTTTCCACCTTTTGAGCAAAGCATCTATCAAAGTCTGAACATATGCTGCGTGTTTGTTGCAGTGACTGGACCTGTCTGAAGCTGAAGAAAAGGGCAGTTTCTGTCAAGGTGAAAACGCTGACACACTTAACCATGTTTGCATTAAGTTTTTAGATCCATGTTAACAACACACAAGATTTATGTATTCACACGGTTGCAAGCAGATGACAGTGACACGGTTTGCACACACCAACAAGATACATGTGCCAAAATCCATAGAACAGGTTTATATACGCCATTTTAGCAAACACCATTTATCCAAGAAGCCTGTACCACAAAATATACATGTTGCATCACCCTAGAGAACACCAGTAGACACTGGTGCAGGACAAGAATTCCTCAGAGGCAGCATAAGATGCTGCTGGAACAGATGAGTGTCAATAGAGCTGCATGAGCTGTAGCAGCAAGGCTTTTATTGCTGTCACATCTGCCCAGGGAGTAGCACAGCTCCTGCCAGCAGGAGGACATTGCTAACCATCACTTCAGGAAGAAGCTGTGCTGTAGCACCTCACATCAGACCAGCAGCAGAGACACCTGCAGCTCTCCCCTTCCTTTTGCATGTGCAAGAGACTGTGCACTGGAGTGTGGGGCAGAGCATCTGAGCGAGCAAAGACTAGTGGGAGGCACAGGCAGACACTTTAAACCCTGAAGTGCCTCGCTATCCAATGGCACACTGTATTGCACGTCTGGAAATAGCTTGGGAATCGCCGCAGTCTCCATTCTGCGCACTGGATAAGCCCTCACTTTACCCCTGCAAGTGCTGGGGCTGGTCTACAGGCTAGGAGGTGAAGAAACCTCAGCCTCTGCATAGCACATAGGACTCACCACATTTGCATTTACCTGAGGGTGACTCTCATCGGCCACCAGGATGGATTTTCCACATCTTATCAATTGGGTGCTCGGAACCTCTCTATAAGAGCAAACCCAACATCATACTACTTCACTCTTTCAACTCAGTCATTAGATCATTGTGTTGCTGTTTCAGGCAATTACAGTCCAAAAATAGCTGTGTTTTGGACATGACGTTGTGCAGAATGAAGAGCTCAGTGGGTTGCCTTGATCAAGCCACCTGTGAGGAAGAAAAAGAAAGAATTCCTTGTAATTCTGGCAGGATTTGTCTAACACCACTCTTTAAAATCTCAAATGTCCATTTACCACCATCTTTGGCTGCTGTTGTTGCCATGAAATACTTAATGAAAAGAATACCCAGCTCAGTAACTTCTTTAAGAGCTTCTAAATGAGCAATTAATGCACAGAAGAAACCTTCACTTTCTGTTGATTTGGATCATTAGTGAGTTCCCAAGTCCTTGCAAGCCTAACACAGCCACAGTAAAATTATCTGAAGAAGGGGGGAAATCAGCCCCAAGAGAATAACTGGAGACACACGAGAATTATGAGGATCTTGATTTACTGATAGAAACATTTAGACACAAAACACTCTGTGATTCATTCTGACGGGGAAGCAAGGCTGAGTGTGTCTCACACTGCTTGATGTGTCTCTCCTACAAGCTCGTGATGAAGCTTGTAAGCCAGGCAACCGTTCTTAAAGATTTCAAGTCAAAAACCATTGCCAAAAGAAATGCTTTCAAAGCACCATGGGATTTAACTTCCCTAGTCATATGGGCTCTTTTGCACTTGTGACCCTAAAGATCTTTTTGTGTGTAGTGAAGTCCAACCACAATTTTAGTGTCAGGATGCATTCTTCCATTGGCATTGAAAAGTTATGGATCAGAATCATAGAATGGTGTGGGTTGGAAAGGACCTTAAAGTTCATCCAGTTCCAATCCCCTGCCATGGGCAGGGACACCTCTCACTAAGCCGTGTCACCCAAGACTCCATCCAACCCGGCCTTGAACACTGCCAGGGATGGGGCAGCCACAGCTTCCCTGGGCACCCTGTGCCAGCGCCTCAGCACCCTCATAAGGAAGAACATCAGGCGTGCAGAGATGCACAGCCCTGCTAGTGAATAAAATCATCAGCCCATCAGCACAGCCCTGCAGAGAAGTGGGGTATGAGAAAATTCACTGAGGGAAACACAAGGGAAAAATCCTGGAGTCTGCAGGAAGTGGCTCCGGCATTCCAGGATTTCATCCTCACTGTTCTTTTTGGAGAACAACCCCCATCTTGCAGCTACTCCTGAGGATTTGTATAGATAATCTTTACAGCACAGCCTCGCTCTGCCCCGTGTGTTTCTGTGCCACACGGAGCTGTGGCTGGTCCGTCCCGGGGCATCCAGAAGTGGCTCCAAGCAGCATTTGTACCTTACTGAAGACTGTTACATAAGAGCTTATCTTCCAAGATTTATATGGCTTTTTGCCACTTAATTTAAATACCCAACAGATTACTTTTCTCTCCAGAAGGTCAAAAATATTTCGGGTCACAACCTCAGAAGAGGATTGAAAAGTAATAGAGAAAGCTTAACCATACATACTGTGATATTAGAGACATGGACTGCTTGAAGCTCTTAGGATTAAAGACCAAAGTCACTCGTCATCCACGGTCATGCCATCAAAGGTAAACAGCATTCAGGTACTGGATGAGTGCCTCTTGTGTTTCTTTATCAGGGGATGACAAGACTTTGGCACTGAGGATCTCAGCTCACTGTTAGTGATTTTTAAAGGCTGAAAGCAGAATATAACCTATACAGAAGGAACTTGTGCTGCTTTTGTTGCCATCCATATACAATACAACACATGTCCTAGGGAGCAGCATGGCCAAGCTGCCCGTGCCCTGGAAAGCCAGGCTGGCTGCTGCTGCTGCTGGCAAAGAGGTGTTTGCTCATGCAAGGTGGTGGCTGTTGCTAGAGCAGCAAGTGGCACAAACAGAAATGAGTCCCGGGATTCAGCTGTCCCTGACCTGCTCTCAGCCATCTCCTCCCTGGGATGGTAAAATCCAGCATTACCTGTAGCGTTGGCAAAGCTGGAGCCAACAGCTATGAGATCAGGACAGAAATGAGTCGTACCCTGTGCTGCGTCTAAGGGTGACAAACTTGTAAAGGTTGGAAGGTCATTGCATGTCTTACCAATAAATAATACAGAAGATGGAGTTCTTAAAGAGGTTATAATTTGCTACCAGGCTCATTACTGATTTCTATACAAATGAAGGGTGAGTCTTCATGGACGGGTGCAGACAAACCCCAAATCTTGAGCTCTTGCTTTGAGCTGGCATTGTTTTAGTTGATGTTTCCAGCCTAAAAATGGCACAGCTACATTACAACTGGGTGCTTATGACTGGTGGGATGCAACAGGAACAGAGGAGATCATCTACTCATCACTCCATTTGGATTTAGCTTATCCTGCTATGGAATCTGACTTTCCTTTTCTGGATCACTTGCTATACACCATTAGATTTGATTTAAGCTCCAGTTTGGGTAATCCTTGGAAAGGTCTGAGAAATACAAATTTACCAAACCTTTCTGTAAGTTGGACGTTGTCCTCTGCCCTCGAATCCTGCTCAGAAATCAACTTTTCTGTCTTAAAATGCACATTCCTTTCTACTGTGTAACATATCATAGAACCGGATCATTGAATCATTGTTTTATATCGAGCCATTTTGAACTAGAAGCTGCAAACACTGTGTTAAAGAGCACGTCCTCAGCTCGCCACACTTTAGCTCTTTGTTTTAGATTCTCTTCCTCCCAGACACACAAATCCTCAGGAGATTCCTAACACAGTGTTTGGAAATGAAGGTTTCTGGGTTTAAAATTAGTTCTGTGTTTTGGTACAAGCTTGCCCAGGGGGAAGGTGGCTGCGCAGAGAAGGCAACCAATGAGTTATGAAAGATATTAACATGTGTGTAAAAAGATGAATCACTTTGTAGGTCAAGCCTAGAGTTAGGATGCTCATCTGCTAAGGGAGGTAATGGCATTGTAGTAAATCAAATAAAGACAATGTTCCTCTGGCACGGAAGATGGAATATCCACTTGCAAACTGGGTGTATCACAATAGAATAAGCTGGGCTTTGGACTGCAGGAAGTTCACAGGATTCAAGCACCACTTCATGTTTCCCTTGTAGTCTGAGCTGCTATGTCATTTATCCAAGTTAGAGATCGTAAGGAAAGGAAAGCCCTTGGACAAGCTGATTTTGATGAAACACAGCATGGAGAATGTATAATAAACCTGTTTAGGGATTGTGTCATTCAAGCTCCTCTGCTGAGCGAAGCAAACCATTGAAAAGGGTTGGTTATGGATGTTTCATGTGCTATATGAAAGCTGTTCACCTGTCTGCCAAAACTATGTCATTTGGATATTTGCACAGCCTTGGTACTTGCTTAAATGTGTTTCATGGTACAAACCTCCTTCAAGACAAGGTTGTTACCATTCAGATACTGCAGCAACCCCTTCCCAGGTCGAGTTTCACTTTATTCACTGTGAACTGCGGGAAGCATATTAATGCAAGTGAGCACAACTGGTTGGTTGGTTGGTTGGTTGGCTTCTTCTATTTAAAAGAACATAAAAAATAAGGTCCTTTATGAAAAAACTCTATCTTTCACACCCAAACTCATCTGCATGTAAACAATTCAATATAAAAGCAGAGCACCCAGGAATTCCCGTGGCATTGTGAATTGCTTGTGGAGGTGCGTGTCTGTGTGGATAGACATTGGCATTCTCTTTCTATTTGTCCAGATTTCAGAAGGAAGGCAGGACCCCCCAGAAGCAAAGCACACAAGCACTCTGAAAGATTCAAGACGAGCTCACAGACAGCGTGTGGCCCGAGCACACAATGTGACAGGCTGCAAGCTGTGGTCAAAGAAACAGATCTCTGCTGCTTTACTTGACTGCATGCAGAGAAAGCTAACCTTGGATGTTCTTCTCAAAGAGATAGGATTTTATCAAAGAAACCTCAGCTTTAGTCAGGTTTCCTTTATAAAAAGATCAAAAGCAATGTTTGCTTCATCCTTCCTGTTTAATGATGGAGAAGTGTGACACTATTCAACTCTTTACTACCTCCATTCCTGTTTTAGCCCTATTTGGTCAGCTGTTTATCAGATTGAGAATCAGTCGTTGCACAAAAGAGCAAAAAAGACAAATGGTAGGTAGAAAAATACTCAGTACTATCGATAAAATAGTCAATATTACACTTCATGTATTTCAATTTATGGGATTCACTTATAAGCATCCTTAAAGCTCTATGATTTGAACCTTATTTCATAGGGGAGGAAGGAAATGTTCTGCTTGTCTCATGACTCTTGGACATGGAAATTATGGAGGATGCTGACACCACAGGATTTGCAATAAAGGTCTAAGAGCTGGCATCTGTAAATCAGATCACCCCAGTTCATAAATAAGCAGCTGAACCAGAACTCTGGCAGACCAGGTTCTGAAGGGCTGTTATTCAGATGGCAGCACTGCTAGTAGGGTTAAGCTTTCCCAAGCTGCTACATGAGGCCCAGGTTTCTAAAAGTACTCATCTGCTCGTGCTGTCTGATCATACTTTCAGATGATTTTAACATCGAGTTTATTTGAAAAGGTACCCTCTCTATGGGTGCTGAGTGGGAGCTGACAGCAGGTGTGTGTGCATTAATACTTGGATTAGGGCAGGACAGTGCCTTTGCTATATATCTCCAATCCACACCCATTTCTTGTGCTGGGGCTCACCTTGTGAAGCTGTTTCAGGGCACGCAAACCTGGCTCCTTCCAGGTCCACTCTCATCTGAAAGACATGCCCAGGGATTCAACCTCTTAGTGGCAGCCAGCCCACAGGACCAGGCAAGAGATGGTCTGAGCTACCCTTCCTACCCCCCTGCCTCCACAAATACAGGTAGTGTGGGTGCTGCATCTGCAGCACCATCTGTTTTGTTCTGGTGATCCATTCCTATTGCACTGCATTACTTGCTAATACTGACATAGCCATCTTGAGAAGAATTGGCATTGTACCCTAGAAAACCTGATTTTAGTGGCACATCTATAGCACAAAATGGGGAACAGGGCAGAAACACCGCTCAGAGTTGTTTGTCACTGAGGACACTGGGAATCATGAGGATAAGGCGAGGGTATAACACTGTGCTTGTTTAGTCCTAATGCTTTCAGCATGACCTCAGTTTCAGTGCATCCTGCTGCATGAGACTGGAGCAAGCTGAGGCTAGGAGGGCACCTCTGCGTATTGGTGCTTCTTTGAATGCCTCACTGTCCATTCTTACTGTGGATCATGGAAGGCACAATAATTTCCTAGGACTCAGCTCTGAGGTAGCCCGAGAAACAGCCTTTCTGTCTGTGGTGCTTCCTGAAGTTAACAAGGTAACAGCCATCCAGAAAGGTTTATTCTAGCTAAAAGAATGCTGGGGAATATAGAATTCAAAGGGAAAAGCAGCAGTTCCCAGTGGAGGAGGGAGGGTGGAAATCAATCAATACAAACCACAAAGAAATGGATTCAGATCTCTGCATGCAATAGGCATCGACAGGAATTGCTCATTGCACATCACGCTGAAGGCAGTATATCACAAAAATGAATTTCTCTGCCCTTGTGCACATTTCTTTCTCAAGGAGTAGATCCTCATGTTGTGTTCTTGGTTTCAAAAGCACAAGGCAAGTGTAGAATATTCAATAAGCTATCATAGAAAAGCTGTATGTAGGGCAGACTTCCCCTTGCTGTAAGACTTTTCCTTGCTATAAGATGCTGAAACACTTGCACAAAGATAAACTATTAGTTCTGTGCAAAACAGTGCCCTAATAGTTTGAGGGGAGTATGTGAGAAAATCTAACAAGGTTTCTTATTCTGTGGTTATCACCATGGTGTTTGAGCACATTCCATAGCTAACAGGATAGTTAGGGGCTGGCAGTGGTTCTGAAACTTATTCATATGGAATTGATGAAGTGCATAAAGAATATGTCTGTATGTGTACAAGGGAATTAGGAATCCTGCACATTAGGGGAAAAACTTCAGCAGATCTGGTGGTTTGCCCTGAATATTAACATTTAATCTTAATATCTTCCTTCCCTCCTTCCTGGAGGAACAATTACAACATGAATGCAATTCAAAGCCCAAAGAAATCAGTGCTATTTGCTCAAATACATTCCCTTTTGGCTAGATCGAGTGGCTGCAACCCTGTTTTTTTGTGTGTGGAATTAAAACATTAAACAGCTAGGGCGAGTCTGTTCTTCATGTACTACCAGCTCAGGACAAACCAGGACATACTCTAGCAGACCCTGTCCTACAGAGGATAAGTCCCTATCCACTGCAACCCCTTTTTATTTTGCTTTTTAAATTTGATTTATAAGTAATAGTGTGCATAACTGATAACATAGGTACCTGTCTCATACACTGCTATTTGAGTAGCTGCATGTAGGCATATGGCCAAGGGGGTTGAAATCTTCAGCCAGAGCTGTCTCTCTTTAGTCCTTTTCTTTATTCTTTTTTAATCTAAATTGGAAAACCTATTCAAACTTGAAATGAGTAGAACTTGTAAAGGAAGAAAGCCACAGAGCAGTCAGGTGAGACTCAAAATGAGTCTCAGCATTTTAGGGCATGATGAATTCAAGATTTCCCGATAGGTATCTAATATCTTTTCAGCATCAGAGACATCTAAATCATTAAAATACTCATTCAGGTGGATAACACTGCTTTTCAAGCATTTCTTATTAATACATATGAAACAAACACACAGCAGAAGATCCAAAATCCCCCCCCAAACCACCAAACCAGACACCAAAGGGAGAAGGCTATAAATCTACTCCAAGTCGAAGGACTTGTATTCTGAAATCCCTGTGCTACTTTTGGACATCAAGAAGTGCATTAAAGAATTTCCCTCCCTTTTCCTATATTTATCCCAACAGATACTTGGAAAAGATAGGAGGTAGAATTGCCAGTAAAACTGTGTGTTTGGAGCTCTTGTTTCAAATGTGGTTCAAGCATTTTGAATAGATTAGGCTAAGATAAGCAGGGAATTCACATGCTTACTTTGTGCCTTTCTCCAACTGAGGTTTGCTTAGCTTCCTGTGTATCACTAGTTTCACCTAAGAGAAACTGTTTGGCACAATGGTGCTCATTTTTGTTGTTTTAAACCTAAGCCAATACGTGTTTGGAGCCCTACATGTGTCTTGAACAAAGATTAACCAGTAAATTCCAGTCTAAACTACAATTACGTTTTCTCAAAGTGCATGTCTGAGTTTTAGTTAAGTTTATTTCACTTTTGGTTTTCATTTATTTATTCTCTTTGGAAGCAATGCTCCTTAAGAAGCTTCATGTCTTTGCACCATACTTTTCTATCAGCTACATGGATAGAAATCCAAAGTAAACCCACTAGACCAGCTTTTGCATTTCACTGTTCTAATTTTCACTTACTCTACATCTCTTGGTAATGATTCATAGATCTGAACAGTATTAGAACACACTGACACCTCATCTTTACCTTTTCTCCTCCAACTTCTCTTAGATTTGTCATAGAACATAATACTGTTCCAAGCAAAGGAAATTTTGTGCTTTAGCAGATTTCATTCCTTGGATTTGAGTACAACAATGGAGAAAGCACACTGTCCTGTCTTCCTTGTGAAGGCTATTGCATTGACATATTAAAGTCATCTTCCCCCTTACTGATGCTAAAGAGCAAAGTTCTTCCTTCATTAGCCAACTAATGCAGACAGAGCAGACGTTATTGCTCCTATCTCTAATGGTCATGCTGACATTTCCACAGCCTAATTGTGTTATTTCTTGAAATCTTTTGAGTTGTGCATTTACAACTGACAAGCGCACTGCTCCTTCTGCTGGTGGGACATAACACAAAGCTCCTTTCATTTCTGGCGTGCTTGCCCATTCCAGGATGGTGTGGGCTCTACCCGTCAGGCACAGAAGTAACAATTTTTGTTAAAGAATAAAGCAAATAACTCGTTGTCTGAATTCAGTTGCCCCAAGCTCCTTCTAAACTCAAAAGAGTGAGTCACGCAGGTTTCTGCTTTAGATTAAGAGTCAGAGCCAGTAATGAGCTACATGCAGCAACTGTATTTTCATTCTCATTCCAGAGCAGTTGGTGCTTTACATATGAATCCGGATTCTCCAAAAAAGAAATTCTCAATGAGCTTTTCACATTTTCTCATTCATAAATAAATGTTTCCCTGATCATTTGCTCATAGTCAAGAGATCACAACTGTCCTGCTGCAAGCATATGGGCATTTTCAGAAGGTGGAAGGCAGAGGGGCAAAATTGCTTCCAGAGAAGTTAAAGATCAATAATCTCTGAGAAAAAGAACTGAAGCTGAATGGAACTCCAAGTGAGGGGTTTAAGGTAAAAGACCGTGTGTGCCGAGAGTGCCGACTGTGCAAGAAAGCTGAGAACCCAGCAACCTGTCTTAGGGACCCACTGCCAGGGGCACAGTGTGGCAGCTGGGATTTGATCTCTGCAAAAGTAGATCTTTCATTTCTGCCTCCTGCACCCTGATAAACTTCTGCATCTGTGTGGGCCGCTCTAGAAATCATTATTTTTCTTTACTTATGTCTTAACTCAGCTTGAATGAAGATTGATTCCGAAAGAGCTGGTTAAGAGCAGCGTTCAATATGCCAGGGTACAGAGAAATCTAACCAGGGCTCTAGGTCATCCCGTGTGTTTCACCATGAAATCAAACAGTTGCACCTTATCTGAGAACCAAGACAAAGAGGCAAATTGTCTTCCAGTGAACAGCAATAGCCAGGAAAGCTTCCTGGCATGCAGCAAAGAAATGGGGAACACGTAAAAGCCCTAAGCGTCCTGCAACACAGTTTTTACTGAGGAGGTGACCCTTATGGGCCACCACCTGATGACAGCAGAGGATTACTTTAATGAGCTATTCTATGGTTTAGATTTTTCCAAGGAAAACATGGTGTGG
>JAOEHX010008233.1:0-18116 GCA_025448015.1 Bolborhynchus lineola
GCTTCCAATTGTTTGTTAATAACCCCCTGGGTCTGTGGCCATCCCAGATGAATGCACTGAGAATGCAGCTGAAGACCACAGAAATGGTGCTGGCTGGGTCAGGGCAGAGGTTGCTCCAGGTCTCCCTCCTGTCTACAGAACTGGTACCCAAAAAGAAATATGGAATACCAGAGCAGCCACGCAGTAGCAGTTCTGCCTCCCAACAACCAGTGATGCAGGGTGTTCCTTAACCAGGAGGAAAACTTGAGATCTGATGGCCTATGTGGATATTTCTTCCATGGGTTTGACTACTTGCCTTCTGAACCCGTGTAAAAGAGGTGAATTGCTGCTTCCGCTGCAGCCTGCTGAGGGGAGTAAATCACAGCTCTGTGCAACACCCAGCAGCATTCCTCCTGCTGCTGATTCCCAGCTTGCAGAAACAGAGAGCTCCCTGATTCTGTTGTGAAAGCTCCTGGGATGGCCTGTGCCTGGAGGCTGGACATAGCATCCTGACAACGCCGGAGTCCTCTCTTGGCTGTCCCTGCCATGGTTTCGCAGCTGCCTGCCTTTAAGCAGAGTGAGGATTGGCTTATACAGCAGAAGCACAGATGAGCTGAGGGAGGAGGATCCTCTTAAACCAGAGAGATTGTTCAGCTGTTAAAGCCGGGAGCATCTGGGACCAAATGATATGAACCACCACAGTGTTGTTATGAGCCTGGAACTTAGCATTGCATTGCACCCCTCCTCTAAATCCACACAACCATGCTAGGTACATCTGGAGGAAATCTTTCCAGCTCAAAGCCAAGATCAGTTTTCCCTCTGTCATTCCTGATGGAAGTTTGTCCACTGTGCTCTTAAAAACCTTCTTTGATGGAGATTCCAACCCTTACCCAGACCACCTTCACTCCATCTCCTTGCTGAAGTGCAAGCCCATAACTCCTAGTCCTACACAATACGGATATGGAGGATAAAACACTGTTTCTTTCCATGGTAATCTTCTCTACATTTAAAAACCTATGAGAGTCCCCCTCAGCTCATCCATTCTTCTCCAGACTGACCCTCAGTCTTTGTGCCTTGTGCAGGAAGTTAAATACATGTGGTTTGCAGTCTGACCTATACCAGTCTATTGCCCATCCTCTCACACTCATGTAGCATCACATGGTCTTGACGTGGCTCATGATCCAGGTCTGTTTCCGCAGAAGAGCTGAGGAACATTTTGCTCCGTACATTGTGTATGTGCAACAGGCCATTCCTGACTAATTCTCATTGGATTTGTTCCTGTAAACGTCCTCACAACTTAAGCTCTTTTTAAAAATCATTTGGAGCCCTAATCCTGCTCTGCTGCATACGTGTGCCGCCTTCCAGCTTCATCTCGTACCAAATAAAATCATCTTCGACTCCGCTTTACAGAAGGACGCAAAAGACAAGGGCACTCTGTGGATTTTATGACCCACTGAGAGCTTCTTCCTGGGAGTGTTTTGCACTACTGAGACATTTCATGGTTTCCCAGTGAGCTTTTGAGACTCTCGTGTCAGACAGTGTCAACAGCCTAGTTAAATGGAAGATCGATGACATGTACTGCCTCTTCCTTATCCTCAAGTGTCACAGAAGTATTACATTAGACGCATTCATACTGGCTGGGTTTATGCCTTTTCTCTGAGTTGTTTGTTTGCTCAATAAGATGTCTCAGTTCTTTTCTGGAAATGGGAGTTAAACTAGCTCTTCCAGAATTGCCCTTATCCAAAACCAGGTATTCTGTCCACATGTCTTTTAAGTACCCCCAGGGTTGGCAACTCAACCACTTCCCTGGGCAGCCTGTTCCAGCACTTGCAACCCTTTTGGTGAAGAAAAGTTTCCTAATATCCAACCTAAATCTCAGAAGTATTTCAGCCTTCCAGTGGCACTCCAGCTGCAGAGAGGCAGGGAAGGGAAACAGGGGTGCTGGCTAATGCATGGCTTCATGTTGGATGATCTGCTTTATTAGCACATCCTCAGCCAGGCTGCAGAGAAAGATTTGTGTCTTCTGGTCCTTAAAAATCAGAGACCAAACTAGACAGCAGCCATAGGGGTGTCTAAAGGAAAGGGACAAGACCGTAAGCATGACAATCTCATTACTGCCATGCTGTATGGGCCAGGACCCTGGGAAAGACCAACCAGCAAATCCTCTAGGATGCCAGCAGCAGGAAGGCTCCACCATGCAGAGTAAATTGGAGTAGCCTAAAAGCTGCACCCAATGCAAAGCCTTATCAGAGATGGTCTCTGCCAATGCAAAACCCCACTGTAGGACTGTTTTTCATGGCAGTGTAATGCTGCAGAGATGTTGTCCTGCAGCATATGGGGAAGGGCTGCTAAGACCAGGAGCTGGAGAAGTTTGTGACAGAGTCATTTTGGACTGCCTTTGCTTGTGGATGGGCCATTCCCAGCTGATCTTGAGGGAGGGAATGATCATGGCTGTCTGTGACTTGGTGCTGTCATGAATTCATCGTATATGGAGCAAAGCAGGAGGCGCAGAGGCAGGCTGCAGATAGGGCTGAGGGGTGCAGCAGGGCTCCTGCTTCAGGAAAGCTCTGAGATGTTGTAGGTGGTTTGCCTGCAGTAGGAAGGCTGTGCCAGGATACTTGGATTAATGTTGTTTGGGGGAAAAAGGTCATCCATATTTCCGGAAAGAGACCAGGCAGTTTTCTCTGCTTTCCAAGGAGGAAAGGCGGTGGCAGCCCGCAGTCCCCAAGCCCATGATAGCCCCATTGGACCCCCACGTGGAGATCAAAACCCCCTCAGCCCATCTCATGCTGAGGTTTAAGGACTGTGAAGAGCTAGATCCTGTGGTTGAAGCAACCCAGAGGATACAGCTGTCCTGCAAGCAGACACACTGGAAGCCATGGGATACCCTGGCAGCCAACCAGCCACTTGTGCATCCAAATAATGTCTGGGTTTCCTTGTAAATTAATGAAAACTGGTGCATTTCCATGAAACATTTTGATGTCTATGAATCAGCATTTTCCAATAAAACTGTTTCATCAGAAAATTCCCAGCGAGATCCACCCCTGATAAGGTCAGGAGCATTGGATGCATTCCCGGCAAGCCTCAGCCGTGGGGCAGTGCTGGAGAGTGATCTCTCTGGGCGATGACGACTCTGCCTGACCTTTCCTGCAGTGTGACTGTGTGGCCTGGGTATCTGAGATGTTATTTATAGGCAGGAGCAGCAAGTGCTGTGGAGACAGTCTCCAGCAGCCCCGTTAGGCAGCGAGCTGCAGCAGGGAGCTGCTGGCAGGGAGCTTGTCCAGTGGAAAAGCCACTTTATAGAAACACGGATGGAAACAAACTCCCTTTCAGAGATAAATCATTCCTCATGGGGGCTTTGTTCTGTGCACGTGCTGCTCCCCAGCACGGGGATGCGGATAGCTGCGTGACATCGCTAATAGCAGTGGTCTGATCTCCTTCTCATCATTCCTCTGCCCAGGCTGTTGCCAGAGGAGGATTTGTTATGGTACAAGGAGGCTCTGGTTTCACTGGTGTCTGCAGCTCTGTGCATAAATGTTTTCATGCATCTCTAATAATAAGAATTGCTGGGGAAGAATTGCTGGTGACTGTGGGGCCCATGTCGTAAAGAAATAGGTTACTCTGGCTTCACCTTGGCATGAAATAGTGAAATCAAGTGACTTCCTCTCAGAGCCATCTGCACAGGTTTTCTCTGGGCTGCCCAGAGCTTCTGAGCTCTCTAAAGGCAATTGTCTGTACTATGCCGATGTGCAGGAGCTGCCATAATCCATTGTCCCTCCAAGTTCTTCACATTTGCCAATGGATTTCTCCCCTTGTGTACAACAAAACAAAACACTGGAATCAGGGTGTAGTTTCTGCTCAGCTTCCCTTCAGCACCCATGGACTAGTGGGACAACAGGCACATTTTAGTTCAAGCTAACACCTTGGTTTGGCCTAAGCTATAACCCGTGGGTATGATGCTGCTGGGAGTGATGAGGTGGAAATAAACCCCCACAAGCTAAAGATGCACTCTGCCAGAATGTATTACTTTATCTGAGGAAGCAAAGATGCTGAAAATGTCCCTCTGAAGAGAAGAAACACCTTGAACTATAGCTCCCTGCATCCTTGCTAAAGCCATCACAGTATCTACTAAGAGGACCAATAACATGAGACCATCAGAAGAGATGCCTGAAGAAGCATTTTGTCTGGTTCACAGCATGTACAGGAGCTTCTTTCCCAGCAAGACTGATGTGTAGATGCTGTTGCATCTGGTACATTCTGATAAGCCATGGATTTGCAGGGCATCTTTTTTATTGCATTGTTATCTGAGACCAGAAGAGAAGGGATCATAGAAGGGAGGCAAAGGCTTCTGCGCCTGATTACTTGTTTAGTGCTATAGTTCTTGATAACTAATCGATGCACAGGTCACAGCTGTGTAGGTAGTCCAGAGATTTCAGTTCCATAGCAAAAGACACTATTCAGACAAGTCGGCTATTACCCAAAGAGAGTTCAGAAATCTCCCTGGCAAATGAGCGGAACTGATGAACTTCCTGGTGCTTTCAATGCTTAGTTCAAAGTGGGTGAATGCCTTCACTTTCTTTGGCTTCTCCTGAAACACTGAAAAGCAGCTCTGGGCAATTCACAGATGTAGGTATGCAGTGTGTGAACTTGTAGGAACTTTGGGATTGTATTCTTAGGCAAAGTTGCATTTTAGTTTTCATCGGAACATAGACGTCAAACACCAGCTCTTTAAGACAGTGTGAAATTGCTTCTCAGAAAAGAATAGGGTGGGATTATATGTCCTCGAAAGAAAATTCTGCTTATTAACAAACAGGGAACAAACCCTTTATTCTGTGTTTTAATGTCAGAGACAGTTCAGAGACAGATTTAGATCTGTGGTTTGATGTCATGCTATGACAATATGTATATTAATGGATTTACTTCAGACAGACATTTGTTTGCATACATGCACTCTGAGTCCCCTTTGGTGAAGAGAAATATTTATTCTGACAGCATATATTGTGTTTCCAAGATGGACCAATTCAGATTTCATTCAGCAATAGAGACTTGTGGCGTATTACTGGTTGAAAGAGTACAAATAGGCTTTCATTCTTTCATTTGTACTTCGGCTCATGCAAATCAGCAGCAAGATGTGTAAACCAAACCAGGTACAATTCTTTCAAGGTAGCAATATTTTTGTTTAATACCTGGAAACCACCTCAACATCCACATTGCAGCAGTGGCTCCTGACAGCCAGGTCTGACAACAATTTGGAATAAAATTGTGGAAGTAGATTGAAAACCGCTTCACATTCCTCAGATGTATATGCTCCAAGCCCTAAACAAAGCCTTCCAAGTGAGCAAGTGTACACTGAAGAGAGCTGGTTGCTTTTTTCTCCTACCTTCCCCTTCCTGTTCATGCCATTAAATGCTCACCTCCATTGGGAACCTGCCATGTCTCACCTAGAAGAGCTCTTCTTCTTGGAAAGAATATATATGGGCTCCTGTGAAGCCATTCTGCCTCACTCTTAATTCAGTGTAGCAGTGCATGGGTGATGTGGATCTCAGTCACCCAGGACATCCAGGTTGATATTCATAGAATCCCAGTCTGGTTTGGGCTGGAAAGGACTTTCAAGCTCATCCAGTTCCAACTCCCTGCCATGGGCAGGGACACCTTCCACTAGAGCAGGTTGCTCAGTATTTGGTCTATTAATTGCAAAGCCTTCACTCCCCAACAGCCCTGCTCTTGCATTCCTCGATTCCTTGATCAGACCCTCCCCTCTTGCACCTGAAAGGTAGACTCTGACCTTAAGTGTCCCCATGTTGCCCTTGGAAGATGCTGCTGATCACTGCAAAGCTTGAGATCAGCCTGTAGAGTGAGCAGCAGATCCAAACCCCACTGTGTGCATAAGTAAATGGAAAGAGCAGGGACAGGCAGCTGCCTACAACTAAGGGCTTGAGCAGGCAGCAATGAGGGGCTGGCTGGTACTGACACAGAGAGAAGTGCACACCCATTGTGCTTCAAGCACTTTTGTGATTGCTTTTCTCTGCATGGAAAAGCCGTCTCCTTCAGTCTCCCTGTAATGGCAGTGATGCAGCAGAACTGCAAACTGCCTTTGGTGCAACTTATACCATAATTTATGTCATGATTAATAGCACTTAGCACTTGTGAAAGAGAGGATTGGTTACAGTTAAGCTGACATGGTCAATGTATAGTGACTCCCTATGTGCATCCTCCCTTGAAAGAAAGCCAAATACCAGTACTTGAATGGATGTCTTCCACTAGCTCTTGTTCATCTTTGAGAGCAGTGCAGTGATTGACTCTTTTATTATCCCTGATATTTCTGCTGCTGTTTCTCATTCCCTTCCTTCTTCCCAGCATTTCTTCTTTAATAAGGAGAAATAACATGTTCATGTTCAAGTTCATAGGCTCCATAATTTCAGAAATGTCACCCTCCTGCAGTTTTCTCTCCTTACCCCACTGCACTCAGTGATGGGCCCTACTATCTGATTCCAGAAAAACAAAACAAATATGCTTGCCCAATGATCTTCTGACCATATATAGGCTTAAATAGCCTTTGGGAAGATATGGTTGATATCTGTGATCATCACAGGGCAATTAGAAACCACTATGAAACAACCCTCTCACCATAATTTATTGGGCAGTCTCAGACTATTTCATCTGGGGAGGTGTCAGCTTCAAGCCCACCTCCTGCTCAGGAGATGCAATGGGTTGATTTTTAGGGAAGATATGATGGGGAAGATGTGGAGCTCAGAGGAGTAATTCCATGAATGTGAGCACACAGTTACACCTTGGAAATGCAACGTCCCAGAGGAAAGCAGAAAGGAAAGGTTTAGGGTCGATAAAGTTTAGGGTAGATATAGTTCTCACTAAAGCTGCTTTCTGGAAGTATTTTGATGGAGTTGTCTTTACTTTTCAGTTGCCTTACAAGAAAAGCTTTTCTCTTGTGTAATAAACAGCACTACTAATCGCAGTTCCTGCTACTTTGCAATAGGAGCAGGCTGTTGCTGCCCCAGATGACAGTGCTGCTTCACCGTGGTGCGCAGTATGGCTGCGAAGAACTCACCTCCAGGCTCCTCCTTTATTCACAGAGAAGCTGCATCGTCTAGAGCAGGCTTTAGGGACAAAAACAACCAAAGGAGACATGGGGCACACGTGATGTATTCCAGAAGTGGGACAGCAACATGCACATTCACAAGCCTAGTTCTGCTGGACTTACTGATCTTGCAGAAACACATGATTTTGTTTGCCATGGATATAGTGGAAAGAGGCAGAGAGGGAGTTTCCAGTCCCAAACAAGCTGGGTTTGAAGGTCTCATCATCATTTTTCAATAACTTATGTGCAGCACAGAGCAAAGTGGGCAGCCTACAATGGCTGTTGGAGCAGGAAGGGGCTGAAGGAGAGGCCAGGGGTGCAGGCAATAACACCAGAGGCTGAAATGCAGAGCTGCTTTTTCTTTTAAAGTCATCAGTTGCTAAGAATAACCTGCCTGGACAATGTCCTACAGCATACTCCAACCTAAAGGGCATTTTGGTCTGACAAATGAAACCTATAATAGAGTGGAGCTATTACCACACGAACATGAGGATTGAAAACATGTGCCGAGTGATTAAAGGCGGAGGCTTGATGACAGGCCCATAGTGGAGATGGTGCATCTCAGGGAGGAGACTTGCTGTTTGGGAAACGCCATATTTTACCATTGAGTTCATTAGTACTTGCCATAAGGAAAACAACAAAGGTTGACTCCAGTGAAACACTCCAGCTCAGATCCTATCACTGTGTACAAGATGTTTGCTTTGGAAACACCTCTCCGGGGTTCCTGTCAGCCCGTTGCTCTGCACATGCTGTCTCATGGACAGTTCAGGCTTTCACTCTGCCTGTGTTTGGACCGTGTCCCAGAAGTGTGCTTGGTGTCAAGAATCCAAGCTAGAAAAAGGGCTCATTCTGGAAGATTATCCACTGAGTGATGTCCCCACAGAGCCCATGGATCGGGGTGCACCAGGGGCTGGTGTGGGCACTTGTCAAGCCATGCACCAGGGAGTGACCAAAGGCAGTGAGTGCTATTGAATCTATCAGTATCTGTGCAGTAGAGACAGCACAGAGGGCTATGCGGAAGTTTTGGTTCAATACCTGCTTATTATCAATCACTTTCTGCTTGTCTGTTTACGATACTCTGTCTTTCCTTAATGTTTGCAAGGTAATAACAGACCCTGCAGTTTAACTTGACAACAGTATTTTTATGGGGAAAAATAATTACATGTCCTTGTTATTCGTATTTTGGGATGAGATGTTAACCAGGACTATGGGGCCAAACACCTTACCCCAAACATTGCAAATGGAAGAGCAAGAACAAATCAGTCACCAAGCAGAAACTTCACTGCATTTTGTGACAATAACCAGTGTACCTGTGACTGGGTGTGATGTACCTATATCAGGTTAACATTTGACAGTCCTTAGCAGTCACAGTTGGTTTTCCATCAAGGGACTGCATGAAGAGGTGGTACTTAAAAGCCAACTGAATTAAATATTTAGGTCCTCACTGCAGCAGTATCCAGGCAGCACCACTTTGGCTGCAACAGAGCAACAGGAGTAAAATCAGAAGTTCCTGCAGAAGCCCTCATGCCAGTCAACTCTCAGGAAGTTTTACTGAGATGAAACACTCCACAGGAAAGCTTTCATCCAGTAGGAATTCCTGCTCTGTCACAGGTTTTGCTGGATGCTACGTAGCGGCCATAGATGGGCCACTGCTCCACTGTGGATTGGAGTTAAGCTGGGTGTGTTCTCACATTTACATCATAAGATGTTGTAAAAGCTGGTGACAAAGGGCTCATTCAGATGTGTGCCCGGGTCTGTTATTGTGCAATGTATTAATTGTTAATTGCTGCGGAGTGGGATATCCTGTCACTTCAGTCTGTTAAACATCATCCTGGTCCATTCAGAAATGCTTTGTGGAATTGAAGTGTTCAAAGTTACTTAAGTCTGAAGTCTGGTGAATGATGACAGGGGGAATTCATTTTAGGCTTGAAGAAAACCACATTAGAATCTCTGTCTGTCTTCCATTGTTACACAGGTTTTGGGATAATTAAAAAAAAAAAACCAAACCTACATTTATTTCATTTTAAGCTACACCATTTCCCTGACCTCTGCTTTGCCACCTCAGTGGCTGTGCTGACAAAAGGGAAAGGCAGGCAGAGGGACTGAAAATTACTATTGACAACTACAATTCAGCTGTTATTGAGTGCCTGTGATGAAAGAGTAAGACCAGATTTTGCTTTACTTTCTGCTGGCAGTCAGCTTACAGTGGTTGAAAATGCAGAGAACTGAGAAATGTTCTGCTTGTTGCGTTCAGCACTCTGTCTTCTGGGTCTACTTCTGGTAAAACAGGCTATTTAGTTCAATTTGTTCATGAAGTCCCCCTGGTTTCTTTTCCCCTTTGTTCAGGGCAGGGAGGATATAGCACAGTGTGGGCATTTGGGGTGGTTTTTGGTGAGTATCAGTTTTCCCATAGTCTCATTGATCCTTTGAGATTCCAGCTCCGCACTGGTGCAGGCTGGGCAGATGGAGGTGGAGTGCAGCTCCATGCCTGGGCCAGGGACAGGTTCTGCAGCATCCACTGCATGGGGACTCCCTCTGTGCTGGAAGCAGGACTTCACTGTGCCAACACATTTCATTCAGCACGTTGCAAATGTACATTCCAGTTTGGTATTGCCCGTGACGTGTGGGAATGTAGAGCTAGCAGTACAGAAAGCTGAGACACTTCTCGGGCCTCTTGGTTTGATAAGGACTCTGCGTGCTCTGGGCAATAGGGAACATAAAAATGGAGGTTGTTTGTTGTGGCTCAAGCACCTCTTTTGTTCCTCTTTCCCCCAAGACCCGGATAAAAAGCAATCCACAAAGAAAAACTGCATGGAGATGGCAGCTGGAGGCTGTGGGGCTCCAGGGAATGGTGGGAATGGGGTCAGAGACAGTGAAGGGACAGCCAAAAACACAGTGAAGACTCTGCTGCCAAGCATCCCCTGCCATTTGAGAAAGGGCACAGGGCAAGGGGCAGATATAGATAAGAGGGCTCTCCCACAGGACATTGGCAAGGCTGTTAAAGGAGGGGAATCATTGCTTCCATCCCTGGGAGCAGGCACGCCTGGGCAGAGGTGGTGGCAGCTCCCAAGGGCAGGTAGAGAGCAAGAGAGCACTTGTCAGGCAGACAGAGCTGCCTTTTCAAGAAGAGAGGGTGCTGCTCTCACGTACACTGCTAGGCAGAGGGCATTTGCTGCAAGAGGATCTCCAAAACAGACCTCTAGTCGCTGCTTCATGTGACTATGTCCAAAAGAGCCATGTGGTACCAAGACAGAGGGGATGCACCAGGTTGTTTCCCCTGCTACAGCCTGCAGAGTCTGTGTGGACACTGAAACAGGGGTTTGCAGTGTGGCAACAGCATCTGGCCTCATGCACTCATCCTGCACTGCCACAGCAGGCTCACTCTGATGAGCTGTTTGGTGAGCAATGACATGCCTGCGGCAGCATCCTGTCCCCTTCCTCCTCTTCTGGTCCTGCAGGAAGGCTGATGGACCCCACAGGCACATATAGCCTGTTGCAAGCCAGGATCCTTCCCCTGAGCACAGGCAGAGCCAGCGTTCAGGAATGGCGGAGCTGCCTGCAGCGGCTGCCTTCACACGCACCCATCTGTGGCTTCAACATGTAAAGCTCCCTTTCTGCCCGCCTGTGTTGGAATACATGAAGCTGGTTTTCTGTCTCCTGGTATTAATAATCCCTTGGATGTCTCTGTTTAAAGTATTGCAGTGGGAAGTGCTATTTTAAGGCTCCATTGAGTCAGGTGGAATGTGAAACCTCCTCCCGCCGGCCACTTCACACTTGGTGCTTATCTGCGTGCACACTGGTATTTTGTCTAATACAACGCAGAGATTAACCCCCCTCGCTGTTTCCCTTTCACAATTCACATCTCACGTGTTTGCAGCAGCCACAACAGTCTGCATGAGGCTGTGGCCATAAGTTCCTGGTGCTTTGCTTTGGGAGGTGCAGGCCCTTCAAGGTGCCCATTGCTGGGCAGACCCTGGAGCTGGCAAGCTGGCCCTGGACCCACGGAGCAAGCTCAGCTTGCTACCAATCCATCAAGTAGCTATGAGCAGGGTTTGGCTCTTTAGCCTGAGATAACTCTCAGCTGACTTGCTGCATATACAGAAAGTGTTTCTGTGTTTGAAGTGCCTCTCAGTTAAACTCTCTCCTGCTGCTGGATAAATCCCTGTGGGAGAGGTCCTGATGTAAGCACTCCTGGACTGGATGGGATTCGCTGTGTGGCAGCCAGCACATCAGCTCTGGACACTCAGCCTACACCAGCACAAGAAGTGCTTTGCTTTACTTTTGTAAACCTGTGCAGTTTTGTTTTGACCGTGGTCTGAAACTCGCTTCTGAACCCCAGGGAAGGGAATCCCTGTGGCTAAAAAAAGCTGTCAAAGCCATTGCTGAAAAGAAAATATTTTTATTAAGGTTGCAACAAAAACCCAGACTAAAAATATGTCAAAAGAATGGTGCAGGATGTGGGGGTTTCGACTAAATCTTCCTGAGATGTAACTACAAGGGAAGAAGTGGACTATCAGATTAAGTACTGCTGTACCTGGGGAAGTCTGCATAATATGCATATAAAGGAAAAACCTGTGTTATGAATAAGAAGGAAGGGAAAATTGGAATTGCACAAAACCCTCAAGAATTTGCGATTATACAGCAAATATTTTGTACACAAATGTTTTAATTCAGTGTTCTGGCTTTGCAGGAAGCGTGACAACAGCATAGCATGGCCACTTCGGGCTTTTCGTTGTTGCAGCCATGGCCAAGACTGAGGACAAGGGAGGCTTTAGCGCCAGTGGGTCTGGAGGGGACGCTCACCTCTACCCAGCTCTTTGGACTGGCCTCCCGCTCTCTGTGCCCACCTTCTGCCATAGAACTAGATCTTAGGAGCCAATCAAGGCTACGCAGAGGCAGGCAGATTCTTCTCCCTTTTTCTTTGTGTCTTATGCCTCAGCCATCTGACCGCCTGTAGAGGATGGAGCTGTCTCCAGCTCCCACTCTTCCAGTCAATATCTGGGACAATCTTTTTTCTCTCCTGGAGGCCTCCTGTGGAAATAGGTGTGTGAATGATTTCTCCAGACATCTTCTCCTATCCAACCCTGGAGAAGGAGAGGGAAAATCTGGGAAGGTGAAGAATCTCTTTGGAGCAGATATTATCTCCTCTGGTCCTTGAGATGGTGGGATCTGGGGTTAGGGGTATCCCAAGTGTCAGATTCAGAGAAGCAATCCCAAACACCTGAGAACCAGAGAAGAGAGGCCTAAAGAGTCCCTCTGATGAGGCAGAGCAACCAGAACAGATGGCACGGGCCAGGGCCAAACTAGATGTTGTTGCTTTCCTTGTTTCATGCATGGTCCCAGGTCCCTGATTCCTCACTTCAGATTCAGTGAGCTGGGGTGGCCACTATCCATTTTGAATGGGGTCAGGTCAGGTGATTGTCCCACTAGTTCCAGCCCTCCAGAAGGTTTGGAGAAAGGGATGTTGGTCCAGGCAAGCCCAGGTGTTTTGTGTTAGACTTCACTGGACTGCTCTCAAAACCCCTTACACAGTTTTTAACTTACACAAACTATATCCATATCCCCATTCAGCGACACAATGCTGCCACGGATGCTCTCTCCCACAGCAAGTGTGGTTGAAGAGAAGCAGAAAACATGCCTAAGAGAAATAAGGGCTCCCACCTACAACTTGTGCCTCTGGGTTTGAGGAGAGGACCTGGAAGACATCCTGGTCCTGGTGAGGACAGGCAGCCCTCTCCTTTCTTTGGGGTCCCCTCGGGTTGGCAGGTACCAGCCCTCCATCACAGCAGCACCATGATCCCCTGGGCAAGGAAAATCCAGAGCTGATCCTGGGTGCAGGGATGCCCAACCAGGGTGATCCCAGCAGCAGGGAAATGACTCTGCTTAATGGTGCGAAGCAAGGGACAGCCTGGCAGGAGGGAGCTCCCCTCTGCAAAGGAAAACAAGCCCGTTTTGGAAAGGCGAGCTTTGCTGAGTGCAGCTCGTGTCACTGCTGGATGTCAACAAAACATGTTCCTGCTTTACCCTTTGCAACTTTGCTTATAAATATCCTGATCTCTGCTTTACCCATAACTCTGAAGGAACAAAGTTAATTTATTATTGTTCTTCCAGCAGTGGCTAATAATAACGTGTGAACTCCATGCAGAGCTGATCTCAGTACCAGGGACTCTCTTGGTATGAGCTCACTAACTCCAAATACAGGGGAGATGGGTAAACATCAGAGGTGGTGTTGAGGCACTTTTCACACCCATTTTGAGGGCAAGAGTGCAGCCAGGAGCTCTTTGTTTAAAGACTGATCTCCTTCGCAGGTAGCAGCTGGTACCTCTGTAATGTCAAGTGGCACAGGGAGCTTGCAATGATTTACAAGTGAGAAGAAACAACACGGCAGCAACACTTCTGAAGCACAGTTTTTAACTCCCTAAATCATTTTCAAGTGTTTTTCTGTAGAAGCTGGAGCCCTGCTGAGGAACACTGGCTCAGGCCAGTATTCCTCCCGTTTATGGTACCCCACACACAGGCAGTAAATACCTCCACTCATTGGCCCTGTAGTTCCCTTGCCATCATAGGGCTGCCTTTGGAGAGGTCCAATCCCTGCTTCTGGCCTGGCAGGGATTCCTAAATCACAGAGCTGCACATCCTGCCCTTCAGCCATCACATATTCACTGCAAACAAGTACCTTCAGTTCTTGCCTGGAAGCTCCTTAGCTCTGACCCTGATGGAAAACTCAGCAAGATGGGGAGGACTGTGTTAGAAAAGGCAAAAACCAACCAAATCCTCCTCAGCATGACATGAAAGAAAAATTAATATTTAAAATGCTTATATGATGTAATGGAACTTAAAATAGTCTGTATCCTGGAAAAAAGAGATTAACTGCTTAAGGCAAACTAATGAAAAGGTCACTTGGACAATACTTGCAAAACACTCCCTGTACTGCATCATGGACTTACTGGTTCTGCTTGACAGGGACTCACACATGATCCCAAGCACTTATCTCTGTTTTATACTTTATGAAAAATTGATTGACTTCTTTTGCCCAAGAATTTATGTTAAATAAGAAAGAAAATGTTGTTTATGGGCAACTTTCTCTTCCCATAATCATCAGGGGCCAGTTTTATAAGAACAGGGCATCAAATCTTAATACTACAAAGTACCTGCATATTTGACATGGCAAAGTGAACTCTACTGTTATTATCTCAGCTGGATCAGTTCCTAAAGTTAAACAGAAACAGCAGCGAGCATTTTCCATTCTCTCTGCCTGTAACCAGCTTCCCGCACCCTCTGGCACAGACCACATCCTGCGTATGTAGCATCAGTCCTCCCAGTAATGCCCAGTGAAATGGGTGGAACAGACATCTCCCTGGAAGTGCTCAAACCCCAAGCAGATGAGACCCTTACTGACATCGTTTATCAGACCCAACCGTTGTACCATAGCATGCAAGAGAGACTTGGAGCTCTCATCATAGCCCTGCATTGCTCAGGACGATGGTCTATGAAGGTGTCCTTGCATGCTTGCTCTATTCTCATCTCCTTCCATGGGCATCTGCTGTTGGCCACTGCCAGAAACTGGACTGTTGGCTAGATGAGCTGCAGTCACACAGAGTGGCCTCCCTCTGCTCCTTACTGATGAGAACACACCAGGAGAGGAGCACTCAGTGTTTGGTTCCTTAGCTAAGAGTAGGTGGAAGAAAGTGGGGATGGTACAGAGAAAAGCTTGAGCAGGTACCCTATGAAGTGAGGTGGAAGGAGCTGGGCCTGCGTCATCTGGCAGGAAGAAAGCTCAAAGGGAATCTAACAGCAGAATGCAACTTTTGAAGGGTGGCTATAAAGGCAACTGCATTAAACTCTTAGTATTGGGAGACAGCATAGCAAGTGCCAAAAGCCATTCATAGTAGGAAATTCAAACCAAATTCCAGAAGAAATTCCAGCAAGAGTTCTTGCTGGAGCAAAACTCTCCAGCAATACAGCACTAGGACAGATCACCCAGAGAGGATATGGGCTTTCCATTCCTGGAAGTCTCAAAGAGTCAGGTAGACAAGCCATGGCCGGCCTGACCTGGGCTTACCGATAATCCTTCTTTGGGAAAGAGTGTGGATGGCAGGCTCTGAGGGCATCTTCCTGCTGACAGACCTGTGGTTCTGTGACTCTTTTCACCGCTGTATTTCAGGAGTGCAGTTACAACAGGACATCATACAAGAGTTGCTTCTGTTTAAAACATTGTATTTTCATAAAGGAAGGACTTGGCAGCTAGCAAGCCTTCCGACCAGACTGTACTTGCTCCTCTCTATTGGAGTCTTGTTCTTACAAGATTTGCTTGAGGATTTATTCTCTTTCCATCAGTGACCAAGGGCTGCAGAGTGGAAATGCTTCTTGGCCTCCTTTGGTGCACAGCACGTGCTCTGCCTGAAGGAGGTGGATTCTGAGGGAGATGGATTCTGTTTGTCTTAACACAGGACACACGCATATTCCCTGGGTGCTGGGAATGCAGCCTCTGAAAGAGATGTTACGCAGTCCTTCGTCCTAAAGATGGTTTTATTATCCTAAATAAAGCCTTCAAAGATGTTGCAGTACACTTCAAATGCTGTGTGGTGCTGAAGCCAGTGCCAGGCACAAGGTGTTAGATCTTACAATCCCAGAAGTTGTGACAGTAGTGATAGGACAAGGGGTGATGGGTTCAAACTGGAACAGGGCAAGTTCAGGTTAGATCTAAGGCAGAAGCTCTTCCCTGTGAGGGTGCTGAGGCGCTGGCACAGGGTGCTCAGAGAAGCTGTGGCTGCCCCATCCCTGGCAGTGCTCAAGGCCAGGTTGGACTGAGCATTGGGTGACATGGTCTAATGTGAGGCGTCCCTGCCCATGGCAGGAGGTCGGAACTGAATGATTTTGCAGCCCTTTCCAACCCAAATTATTCTATAATCCTGTGAAGTTGCAACTTATAAATTTAGATGGCCTTTTTGAAGATTTATGCTCTAAGCTGGGAGGTAGAAGAAATGAAGCTGCTGCTTCAGGGGCTTACATAGGAGCATTATCAAGACTCATCCAAAGCATGAGGCTGTTCAGATACAGGCTCTGTCCCATCTTTGGAGTTAAAATTGATGTTAAAACTTGATGTGAAGTGTGTTGGGAGCTGGCTTAGGCCCGTGTCTCCTTCCTTAGCTCTGTGCTTTCGTAGTTACAAGACATGGGAGGAAGTGTGGATTTTCACCCATTTCCACCAGCATCATTGTGATCTGCATTGATCAGTGGCTACAGGTGGCTACAGGAGGAGACTTCTCCCAGGCTGTGTCCAGAGCAGGAAGAAATGCCAAAGGTGCTGGGAAACCATGCCCTCCCCAGGGACTATGTCATACGGGTGGACCTGTGCGCAGAGACCCAGTGGGACATGTCAGAGGTGGGCTCTGAGTGATAACTTGAATAGTTAGTGGGTGTGACAGCAATGTGAGCCACCGTGAGCACTGTGGGTGAGAGGTTTAATACTGCTAGAACAGAGGATGGCCCCAAGTGCAGTGGTGCAGCCTTGACAGGGTAGGACTCTGTCAGAAATGCTAACTTGGGTGGAAAAATACCCTCCAGCCTGTGCTGAACTCACATTTTCTTTGCTAAGCTGCCCCAGGCTTTGCTGGATGAGCAACAAGAGCTGTTCTGGTTTCACCTGCTACCATAACTCCTGCTCCCTGCATCTTGGGACATCCCACGCTGGGCTATGGATTTCTTCTCTGCCCAGGGCTGAGGCAGCCTGCTCAGAGCAGTGTGGAGGAGCTTAGCTGTTCCTTGCTGTACCTGCCTAGTGACTGCCCAGAGGATTTCACACTGTGGCATCATTTCTGCAGCACCTTTCACCAATTAGAAGTTCTTCCAGAAATGGAGAAAATGACCCAAAGCCATTGTTACACTTAAACCCCTCAATTATACAAAGTTCTGCAAACATCAGATAAGACCATAACAGAGAAAAGGTCGCAGCAACACCGGCTATGTCATGAATAGCAGCAACAAGTAGCAGCCAGTGCCTGATTCAGTCTAAGGCTAGAAAGATGAAAAGATAGAAATGTTGTTGGCTTTAATCCTTTTGTAGTGTGTTCCAGGCAGCTGTCAACTGCTGAACATTCGAGCAACCAGGGCCTCCCAAAGGGAAATAACATCTTTGGAATGGCCAAGCTCAAGAAAACACCACATCTTAGATGATGCATTGATGGGGAAAAATAAATTCAGAAGAGAATTTGGTGCTTTGCCGAGCAATGTCCCACAGATAAGCTTGTACCAGTTATTCAGTCACGCACTAATGATCCTTGGTTCATTACATGTTATAAATCACTCTGATGGATACAGAAAAGGGTAATAAATGAATAAATAAATAACAAACACTCTGTGGATAGTGCTGGTCATTGAAAGATGAATTAATCATAAACACTGTTTCCAAAGGCTGTGACACGAATGAGAATTCCTTTGATAACAGCCGTGCTCTTCTTCCCACCAGCTTGTTCTCAAATAAACATCCCAGTAAATATTTGTCTCCTTGCTCCGGACTTGCAAGTGAAATGAGAAAGGCTACATCGCTTCCTAGTCTGCAGGCAGCCATTCCCTTGGGCTGCTGCTGGATCTCAGTTTGGGATTCACCTCCACTCATTTAGATAGCTTTCGTTTTGCCATCTCAGTCCAGTCTCATCTCCCTGGGCTCCCTGTGGAGCTACCCTTTGGATTTGCCATCCTCCAGTACTTTCAGTTTCTTCTATCCTAGCTTCACTGCCCAATGTCACACTCTGGTGCTCTGTTCTGGGAAGTCTTGATGTCACACTGCAGCACAGCCTGCACTAGAGTCCTTTCTGGTCAAGTGCTTTCCACCTGCATGCACCCAGCTTGTGGAGCACAGTCCATCTTCCACCTGAGCTCTCTCTTGGCTTAATGCTGTCCTGCAGCTCTGTGCCACCGCAGCACACTGGAACTGAAGTGCTGGAATCATAATCATAGAATGATTTGTGTTGGAAGGGACCTTAAAGCTCCTCCAGCTCCAACCCCTGCCACGGGCAGGGACACCTTCCATAGAGCAGTT
>JAOEHX010008242.1:3112-18467 GCA_025448015.1 Bolborhynchus lineola
CCACTATGAGTACCATTACTATAGTAGTAATTGTATTCTATGGATTCCATGGATCTCTCTTCCAGGTGCTTTTGAAAATGGAAGTGGACAAGAAATTCAGCAGTGTGTTATTTTTTCTTACTACTAGGACACATTGAATTTTTACCTATTTGGGGTTCAAGTACAGTTTGGAGAGCAGAACCTGTTCTCAATTTATTCCCATGACCAAAAAATGACAATCCAAACAACCCTGAAGATGGAGGGTTGTGTGAACTTGCTTCCCAGGTACTCAGTTTGATACTATGTATTATTCTATATTTCTATTCCATTGAAGCAAGTGGTTATTCCCCAGTGTCAGGAAGATTAGGCACAAATTTTGACTTCAGAAGGTATTTCTTGGAGCTACAATGCCTCTCAGGACTACTCTTAGGTCATAGCATCTCCTACAGCCTCTATGCCTAAACCCAGACTAGTTCTCAGTCAGATAGGTCTACATTGTGCTATATACATCTACAGCAACTTCAGTTCAGCTTAAACTTTTCTTAAATGTCAAATCACCCTGTAAATAACATAGCAAACACAACAAATACTCCTACCATTCATGCAGCCTGACTGTTCTCTGTGTAGTGTGTTTAACAGTTTAGCTTGTCAAAACATGCGCGATCTGTTCAATCTGACTGCTGTTACTGCATCTTTACTCCCTGCTATTTGCTGCTGCCTGCACGGTGTCTCAATCTCAGCTACAAAGTCTATGGGGCAGGACATATGCTGCATATGACAGTGCTTGTATCCTCAGTCCCATTGCAGGTTAGACAGGATTAGCAAAATCTGTGTTCTTTGGTTCATTATGATAATGCTGAAAAATAACATGAAGGCTGTAAATGTTCTTCATTCTGATTGGCTGTGCTTTGAATCTCTGGAGAAAACAGCAAATTTAACTGTAAATTGCTTATAAAAATTTGCCTGAGTACAACGGAAATAAGAAAGCTGTCTCTGCGAAGTGAAAAGTGAACCAAAGTGCTTAGTCCAGAGTGACCCTGAAACAGAAACAGCAGTATATGACAGGTCTCTACTGGCACTGAATGACATGTCACATTGTATCCTTACTGTCAAATGATAGAGGCATTTTTGATAGTGCTTAATATGCGTTGATCAGGTTTGCCAAATGTACAGTCTGAAATTGTGGCATCATTTGCAAGTGAGACGAAAGAACTGTAAACATATGAAATGTTTAAATTCCTCACTCTAGAAACATGGAGGGGTTTCAGAGCAGGAATACTGTAGATGTGTATGGATAGCAGCTACATAAAGGAAAAGAACATTAAGTTTTTCTCATACGAATATCTCGAGTAACACTTCCAAGGTGGTAGGGTCATAATTTGATGGGAAATAATGGTCAGAAATGCCAGCTGAGGCAGCATTTGATCTCTTTGCAGGGTGTGAGATTGAGAGGTGCTTCTTGAAGTGTAAAGGAGGGATTTGGCTTCTTTCATGACTCCTCATGTTCAGTTGCCTGCAGAATGGTATCATGTGCTTGTTTACATACTCAAGAGTGCTACAAGAGTGGTTCAACGTTTTAACAAAAAATACAAGCTCCCAGTCAGATTCACAGCAGGAAAATGAGATTTCTTTGTGTTGAGTACATGTTTTCAGGAATTCACATGGAGGAACAACTTTGTGTAGAGTTCATTTGGCAGCAACTCATAGCTCTATGCTGTTGGGCACCACAGCAGACTGTAAGAACATGTGCATGTGGGATTATTGCCTTCCTTCTGTGAATACTGTTCTAACAGCCCGAGATCCAGGCACAGATCAGCTTTGTGCCTGTTTGTTTATGTGCATTGTTTATCTGTAACTGTGTTATCTTGTGGGTGTATGTTCTCATACACTTTGCTCTTGCTGGGAAAGGGAAGAGGATAATAGTATAAATAAGTTCTCAGTTATCTGGCATCCCATGCAACTGAATCTTGAGAAAGGCTTTTGGTATCATAGGGTAAAATTCTGTTTTCAGTTTTAGTGAAGTAAATTGGGCTTTGACTGTTGTACCATCTATTGTCTTTATTACACCTACATTAATGCAAACAGTCTAATGCAAATAGATTTCACTTTTATACTGCTACCTAACATGCCTAGCACCAGTCAGAGTTAATTAAATGCTCCAAGCCTATCCTTTGCAGTTCACTCACTGATTTACAGATTGCCAGATCTCTAGACTGACAAACATGCTATGTCAGAGCACTGGAGGGCATAGCTGCAGTCTTCTAGCAGGCTCATGGCCATTGCTGAAAGATTAAGCTTGTGTTATGCACCTACATTTGGCCAACTGAACCATTCCTTAGGGTCCTATTGCTGTGTTTACCATGCCTTTTATTCAGTACACAGGTGTCTGGTGTCAGAGACCCCACAGGCTGGGAGAACTACTTGATGCATCTGCAGGAGAGAGAGGTTGGAACCTGGGGGCCCCATGCTGTTGGGTACATCTCAGATGTCACTGGATACCTGCATGTATTAAAACAAGTAAAGTCCTGGATGCCCACTGGGGCATAGCTCCTCTGGCACACACATGTCTATATACTAGAGTATATTTTTATATGCCTGATATTTCAGTTCGAATGTTATCCCTTTATTCACTTTACTTGGGGGATGAATTAAGACATAACAACAAGCTGTAGAACAGTAATACTGGCTCAGAACCGTGGTTTGCATTGCCCCAGATTACCTGGTTTCCCCTGCCTTAAATCACTTTTCTAAGGAAAAATGCTTACTAAGAATGAAAATATCTGCAGGTTTCTGCATCTAGGACATTTAAGGATATACCATGGAAGATGCTCAGATATACAGAAGATTAATCTCATGATGTTGGTGTAAGTTATGCTGAGTCTTATTTAATGAAATGTATGTGAAAATAGTTATTGAAAGGATGTGGTCATATGGAATTTTTTTTTTCCAACATCTCTTCCCCCTCAGAAAATGTAAAATTCTCTTTTCCCCAAAGCAAATAATTTCTGGTATAAATTCCAATTTATAATATTAACACTAAAGGAAAATAGGTAACATGTGCCTTACAGTAGCAGGAATAAGTATTATCATTGTTTCTGGCCATGAACATATACTATGAAATTGGTTCCTTCACTGGAGACTTTTCTTCGTAGGTTTAAAATAATGATAACAGGTGGATTCAAACAGATGGCAAGAGCTTGAGTTATTAGTATTGGAACAGTACACTAGAGAAAATGTGTTGTTGTTTAAGCACTGACTAATTAACAACTCATTTAAATAGTCTTGGTATGTATGTTTCAAACTTAATGATATCCTGAAAAAGCCAGAATACCTATGGATAAGGTTTGCAGGTAGAGGAAAAGTCCTGCCTAATGCAGACTTTGGAGCAGATCTATGGAAAGCAGTTTGGAGATACATTTCCCTTGAGAAAGTAGGAATAAAAACCCCTTTAAGAGAATGAAATGCTACTTAGTGCATATAGACTTCTGTTCTACATGAGACCTGTAATGACAATTCTTCCTTGTATACCTGACAATTCTCATCAGTGTGCACCCAGACTACATGCTATTCATTTTTAATTCCAGCTTCAATGTACTTAGATACATCTTCCCTAGTTAGGTATCTAAAGATCTGAAATTCAGAGCCTGTTCATAAAGGACAACACACATCTTCATAACTCTGAATTTTTCTTACATTTGTGGAAACGCTTAGGAAGATTTTAAGATGCCTTTTTACTCAAGAGGAAATTTAAACAATACTGTGTGCTAAATATCCATTCCTAAATGAAACACTGGTCATGAGGATTAAAACAAGCAGAAAGGGAGCAAGTAAGAAGGGAATTTTCCCAGGTGCAATGACTAGCTTTTCCCTATTATATAAACTAGCTACAGAGAATCACTGCTAAATATCACCCATGGCTGAAATCAATTGATATCCCCCTGAATAAGCTTATATCATATAGGCTAGGACTAATTTAATTGCACATAAAAAAAGATGACCCTTTAATAATGGCTTTCGCAAGCTGCTGCTCTTTACTCATTGAAAGTAAAAGCAGCCTGGCATGAATGAATGGTCCTTCTTTCTATCAGCTTCATATATCACCCTTATTAATATAAATACAATGACACACTTCTTCCTTGGATATTTCTGATGGCTCCCACAGCGCAAACCTAAATAAGATTCTATTTGCTCTTCATTCCCATTGCATTTAATGCAGTATGTCAGTGCACTTAGATGTCAGTTAATCTACTTTAGTGTCCTAAATTAGGTGTTGCCATTCTGAATACCAAATTCATCTCAGGTTGCATTTCACTTCTTTTATAAATCTTTACAGGAGCTTTAAGATAAATACAGGAACTGAAGTGCCCTTCTGTAGAAGTCACAAGCTTTGTCTTGGAAGGGTCAGACCTTAACACAATGAAGTAATACTGGCTTAGGTAGAAAATACGGTCAAGGCCAGGTTGGATGGGGCTTTGAGCAACCTGGTTTAGTGGAAGATGTCTCTACCCATGAGAGGGAGGTTGGTACAAGGTCCTTTCCAACCCAGACCATACTAGGATTCTATGATTCTATACAAGTCTTATATAAACTGAGACACAAAACACAGCAAACTGTCATTTTAGGAGTGTTAGATTGTCCCTAGGCAATTCTTTATTCGTACATTTATACGCATGTGTGTTCTCTTTTTACTAATTGCTGTTGACAAATAGGAGTTCTGGCTCTGTTGCAGGAAATAGCTCTTGTCAGCAGGCTGAAGGACAGAGACTTTACTGAGAAGCAGAACATGAGTTAATGTTCCCCCAAAGAGCAATGATGAGGTTATATGGCAACGCTGCTTCTACTGATGGCAACATTACCTTATTATGATGGTAGTATTGTACAAGAAATTAATAATGAATGGTCTTGAATGAACGGACAATGCTACCAAGCAAATAAGATACTAAAGCCACATTACCCCTGTGAAACAGTCATTCCTGTAATTCTAGCAGAACCCTCACTTGCTTGGTTTATCAAGGACAAGAATAATTGTTTGTGGAGAAAAGCATGGTAGCGCTGCTTATAGTTAAGTTGGTCTATCAGATCTCAATTTACATGCATACTTTTAGAGGTTAAATGTGGCCTTTTAGTTACAGGTGAAATCGTAACTGAGAGACTGATATAGATTATTTTGCAGTGTTTTCTCAAAAATTGTGCAGCTTAAAAGTGAATTTCTGTTGTAAGCTGTCTGATGAGGCAGTGACATGTAGACAATAATCTGTAAGAGAAAGTTCTTAGAATTTAGTCATATTTCTCTATTTTACTGCATACAGTCCTTCACATCTGCCTTTCGTCTCTTGCCAACTTAATCTATAGAATGAAAGAATTGCATTTACTCCCAGGCTTCTGAAGATTTGCATACAAAGAGTTCTATGGAAGATTTGCTCTCCAGTGTTATCTAAGTTAATGGATAATGAAAGAAGCCGTGTCACAGGACAGCCCAAAGCCATAGGTGCAAATTACTCAAACGCTGTTTCTTTCTGAGGTGTGTATAAAAGCTTCATTTCTCCTTTCATAGAGGACGAAAGGTCACATTGCCAGCATATCTTACACATCAACACAAAGCAAAAAATCAAATAAGCACAAAAATAAACTGCATATTTCCCTGTCTGCTTCACTTGCAGCCCTGTCAAGTTCTCTCCCAGCGCTAAAGACAGTTGAAAGCTAAGGCAAAGTTTTTATCATTGTCTCAGTGATTTGCTTTAGGCTGGAAACTAGTCTTTATAGAACTGGATCTTTCTGGTGCTCCAATAGATGTTGGGTTAGTTTTAGGCTTTGTCTGCCTGGGCTAATTATTAATATGGTCCCCAAAGGAAAAAAGAATAAATCCTGATGAACTCATTCTGTTTAATGGGAAAATCTTTCTTATCCTCTTACAGCCTCAGAAAAAGATGCCTTGCAATTATCTCCATTCTTCAGCTGGCTGCTTTCATCAACAATGAACTCCAGGACATGATTTGAGACAGGGTGGATGCTCAACCCATTTAAAATACTGGCAAATCGCTCATGCCTCAGCAAAGCATAAACAAAGAGAAACTAAGTATAGGTATTCTCTATCTTTGTCACATTCGCTCCAAACACATGCGCTATATAAGCCATATAGACACAAAATGAGATTACTACTCACCACTCCTCGGGTAGAGTTTTGGCTCTTCAACCTGGATATATTTAGGCTGTCATGTTATGTTCATTGCAAAGACTCCCCTTCACAAATACCTGTGGGGACAGTATTACTACAGACACAGCCAAAAGCTCTGAAACTCTGAGTCATTAACATATTCACCCCAAACCCTTAAATTAACTGAGGACAGTGCAAGCAGAGAGCTGTCTCAGTGGCCGAAAGGGAATTGCAAGCTCAAGGAAAAAGGTGGAAAGCTACCTTTGAAGTACAGAGGAGAGAATTTCTGAACTAGAACCAGCTAAGATACAGGTATTGAAGAAAAAAAAACACACAGGAATTTTTATTGATTTTTCTGGTTCCTTGAGAATATCAGCTGTTCCCTTGGCTGAGCAGTCTGTCTCTGCAGGAGATAGCTGCACAGTGAAATTTAGGCTTAGAGAGGCAAAGTTGGCTGAACAGATGAGAAACCCAAAAGCAATCTGCTGTTTAGTTAAAAAAGGGGATCCTGATTAATGATGTGCTGGAGAACACACGAAATGGAGTCTCAAAGGCTTCATACCCATGAATTCAAGGTGAGGGAAGTGGAATTTGCACTTGTACTAAAGTTAGAGAGAGTGAAGTTAGCTCTAAGGATTATAGACACCAGCTCAGAAGCTGTTAAAGGAAGCAGAAAGGAAGAGGAAGTGGTTATCATTTTTATGGACGGAAGAACTAAACCAGGGTGGTTTGGGCTGTGAAATCCTGGTGCTAATTCCATTCAGTTATGCCGGTGGTCCCTTGGACAGCACTGGGCTATGCCAAATAGACCTTTTCTAAATAATCCTCTGGACAAATATTTTGGAGCTAGTAAGGGCCAGGGGAACTTTTCCAATAGACATCTATCCTGCAGCCCCTCTGTTCAAGTAGGTGAAAGGGTTAAATACCAGGCTGCTCCCTCCAAGGGGGGATTTTCATAAGAGACTGGCCCCAGGCACACTGGATGAGCTGTGGCTCAGCTGATATTTCCTCTACACTTGGGAGCATGCAGAAGAACTTGACAGTTCTTATCAGCTTGGACAGATTGCTGTCTGCAAGCTCTTGTTATTCTCCCTACTCAGACGTTTCACACAGCTGTGAAGGACATACTGACTACATGTACTGTTTCTATATGCACTTGCTGAGAGAATTCCAGGTGGGAAAGTACAGATATTCTGTTATTTGTCGTTCCTAAGGAAAATCTGCCTTTCAGTTCTATGTGTCATACGAAAAGTTTAAATACTTTTTCCACTTATATATGCTTTATGCCATAAGCAAGGGCATATGGCAACCTATAAGGGTAGTTTTGGGCTGTTGGTCCTAAAGATAAAGTTGTGTTTAATGCGATTCAACAGAGCTTTCCAAATTTCTTTCCTTTACATTTCACATGGTTTTCCCCTTTCTTCTTGAGATTGTCTGCAAAGACTTTGTGAAGCTCTTTGAGCTAACCCTGAAAGAAGCACAGAATGAAATACCACAGTACATCTTTGCTCATGCAGAGGATAGCCTTTTCTGTACAAAATACGCTTTGTGCTGTTCAGATGCCTAAACTCCCCCAAAAGATACCATTAAAAACCTACCAAGACTCAAAGAAACCCCACAGAAGTACTTAAATATTATAAAAGAGATACAGAAACATTTATCTCTCAATGTTTTTATTATTATACACTTAATCTCCCCCTCTCCCTGAGAGCTTTCCTAGAGTCCTTTGGAAAAAATGACTCACTTTCCCATAAGCATCAACTTTCAGATACATTTAAAATAATGTGCCTTTACCTTTTTAAGTGGGAACTTCCGCAAGTAAATGTTTTCTCCTTGAAGGATTTTAAATACTTAATAATCCCAAGACATTTTTAAATAGTAGGACTCTATTTTTCCTTTTAATTCCTCTGCCTTTCTCAAGGATAATTGAAAATATCCATTAATGATGCACTCAGGTGGAAAAGCCATCACAGGTAGAGAGAGAAGCACCTCAATGGAAAAGAGAACTTAGTGCTTTCCTATAGATAGTCTGGTCATTCTGTGAAGCTGGTTTTTGGCATTAAGGAATAGTGAAACATTGACTGCTGAACTAATTACTATTGCAACAAAAATGCTGGAGCCTCATGTTTAAATGTCCTCACTCTATATCTTGGTTAGTGCAAAGGTGTCTCAGAGCACCTCAGAACAACGTTTTTGTATTCCTCATGGATGACTGTATTTTCATTAGTGCCAGTCATTCTGGTTTACCTGTGTGTATGGTTAAATATACAGGTGTTTATTATGAGATTGTGTCCTGCTCCTGACCTCCCAAAATGCCTGCTCTCACTTCTTCCTCCCCCAGTTCAGCTTTAATTTCTGTTACATGATTTGCTCATTACTCTGGGTATTTTGGACAGTGCACAGGACAGGCTTGATAATCATAAACAGCATATTATGCCAGTGCAGCATTTGCAGCTGGAGTAGAGGAAGGAAGTAAGGAAAGAAGAAAGGAAGGAAGTAAGGAAAGAAGAAAGGAAGGAAGCAAGGAAGGAAGGAAGCAAGGAAGGAGAAAGAAGTAAAAGAGTTTAAAGGAGGTAGCAAATCCAAAAGCAAAAGAGAAAGCAAGAATGAAAGAAAGAGAAATAAAAAAGAAAGACAAGAGGAGACAGAGGAGGACAGCTTTTAAGCTTTGTCCATGCAACCTAAATTTAGCATCCAAGACATCTTCTGTAGCAGAAATGCCCCCAGATTGTTCTCATGGTCTTCACAGGATCGATCATCCTTTAATAATGACCTGCCAAAAGCTTTATTTGTCCCTGCTGCATTATGCTGGATCCAGCCTACATGTGGTAGTGCTGTCTCTTGTCAGAATGGCCAGTATAGGATAGTTTCCGGGGAACAAATTATTGATATTTATAAGTCCAGTTTCCATGAGCAGAGAGAAATAGTTTAGCAAGCTGCAATATGTTTAGACTTAATGCCTGGAAAACATTCCTGGAATTCCAGGATTATTTTGACCACTGAATTATCTGGCTCAGAGCTACCCAACCTTGTGAAAATATAGAATTATAGCAAAAGTTACGAAAGTACAGGCTTTCATACCAGAGTGCTGCTGCTTCATCCTTGCAGTTGGGCAATAGTACAGGAACAGTCTTTCTTTCAAGACACTGAACTGTTTATCTAGTATGTAAGAGTCCAGAGAAGCAGGTGTGTGCAACACTGCATGCTTATGTTTGCATTGAACTTGCCAATGTATCTCATGTAAAATTTGGAGAAGGTTTGTATTGTTTTCTATTTCTTGTGAATGTTTGGAATTAATTTTGTTTTGTATGGATTGGGCTACTTAAAGATTAAATACATGAACAGAATTTGCAATTAAATGACTATCATGACAGGGTTCAGTAAATCAATGCACTAGGAAGTATAACTACTTACAGAAGCACAATAGAGAAATGGCAAATATACTTTATAGCAGATATTTAATTAAACACCTGCTTAACTTCATACTTCAGTGTGTTGATGAATAGGGCCTTTCATGAGGAGCTATAAAGGTTTGTGAAGGAAAAGTTTGGCTTAGCACAGGTGATAAGGGGGAAAGGGAATTGAATCTGTATCACATAAATCATCACCACAGCATGAGACAAGACAAAAAGAAAGAAAGCTGGAGACTACAGACACATCTGAATGCTCTGTCAGAGTGAGAAAAGGGGGTAAAAATATGGTATTCTATGCAATGAAGAGATGAATTAAATAGTTCCTTATCTCTGTCAATGCTAGTAATCAAATAGGGACAAAAGGAAAGAAGAGGCTAAAAGGGCAATTGATGAGTCCTTAGGGATTGTAAATTAAGGAAACAACTATGACTTTTGTCTAGATAATTCTGAGGAAACTATCTAAAATGCAGAAATGAAATCGATTGATCTGGCCAATAGGAAACCAGCTAAAACAGAAATAGTAACAGCATCAGTTAGTGGTAACTTTATAGCTTCACAACAGCACTGCAGAAGTAATATTCCCTGATTTTACACGTAAAGAAATTGAAGTAGACAATGTCTACTGATTTGACTGCTAGCATAGTTGAATGCTGCCCTACATAAGAGCTGGATTAGTTTTAAATGACAACAGTATCCAGTACTGAGATTCTGGCTTTAAGGCTCAAAATAGATATTAATTCCTTGATTCATACTACATGTTAATATGAAGAACTCTCATTTCCCACCTTTAGAATTATTTCCTTGTTAATAAGCTGCCCAATCCTATTCATGTTTAGTACTCCAGTGATAACAGTATCTCTTACATGCTTTCATGAATTATGGTTATACTTCTAAGTAGTTTAAAAGATGGTGACAAAGATCAGAACTCACCAAACCTGCTGAAAATGGTTCAATGACATTGAAGTCCTTTCATGGAACTCATCTATTACTTCAGGCTACAGAACTACAGAACTTGTTTATGGAAGAATATGTGTACTTCTGGATATGTGTGCTCAAAAGCTGCATTTTTGAGATGGCTGTACTTAATGTTCAGGGGATATATTTAGCAGTCACCTTCACATGTGATATCTTGTCAACTCATTTTCTGCTGAACTGGTCAGAAGTCTCTTGCACAGTTTTGCTTGGTAAAGCCCCAGCTATAAATTGCAAGCCACATTCAACTTAGCTTTTAAAATAGTTTTGGAGATAAAATTGGCATCATTTATGTGCTTCACTTAACATGAATAATGTATCAGTTTAGCTTAAGCTAAATAATTCAAATCAAATGTTGGTAAACTTTTAAAGCCTTTTTATATGGAGATTCGGGAAGAACCATACCTCCTTTGAGACTTCTACTGAATGTGTTAACCATATATCTTTTCACATTTTTAAAAGAGCCTTGTTGATATTCTGCATGTTTTTTCTTTCTGTTGCGGGGAAAAAAACACTTTTATTGTTGCATGACAGGTGGCAGCCACAAAAGACATCATATTCATAGAATCATAGAATCATAAAACAGTTAGATATGTTTGAAACAGATCATATGAATTTAAATTTCATACACAGATGTTTCATAATAAGCAGAGTTTTGCAGAGAAACTTGAGCAGAAACAACAGGGTCTTTGAGTTTGTTCGTGAACACACATATATATTCATATATGCATAAATATGAATGTTATGATGTATTAGACTTTCCACAAGAGTAGCAATAGTAGATTATAAAATGCTGTAGTTGGAAATCAAAAACTCTTCAGTTCATGTTTTGAAGTTTGTTTTATACATACAGCAGAGCAAGAGGACAGAAAGAACACATTTAATGGAAAACGCTATTGATTTAGAGCTGGAGTCTGACTTTGTTTTCATCATGTGGATCACATCAGTGTACGTGAAAGTAAAATGAAGTTTGAAATTAGCTGGTAGTTTCCTTCTTTCCTTCTATGGGGAAATTTCTAAAGGAAAAGAAACCCAAACAAACAAGTGAAACAAAAATAAATAGCAAATAGGGGGTACATCATCAAATCTCCAACATTTTTGACTGGGCATATTACTCCAGAATTAAAAACTAGATGATTTTCAAGGTCCCTTCCAAACTTAACCATTCTATGTTATCATTCTAAGAATCTGAAACCTGAAATATCTGATGTTTCCATAAAACAAATCTTACTCACTTTTTTAGGGCTGAAATTTTGGCACTAAAATAATTGTGCAAGTAAGACGGGCTGAGCAATAGAAAAATTATATTGATCCCAGAATATTCCATGTAGGCCAAATAAATAATAGAAATTATTAAAAGAAACTACTTTTCCACCTACTTGACAGCCTTCCAACAGATAAAATGAAATATAATTTTCTACCATAGGCTTAATAATATTTTCAGAATTGCTTCACATCTTTTTAATATCAACAGATACAAAAGGACATGTAATTAACATCTTTCCTGTCCCTTTTGAATGAAACCAGAAGCGTCCTGACACACTTTGGGAACACAAAACCAAACAATCTGTTTATACTTGTTTGGATTCAGCAAGGAGTATTTTAAAGCTCAGTTCCTAATTAATATGACAGCTGCATATCACACTTCAAGGCACCGTCTCAGAGGGTTTTAGTTCTCTGTGGATCATGGAAAAAGAAAAAAGAAAGATTGATATTTAGATATTGAAAATGTTATATATTCTTTCATTACAACTGACTTATATCTATCTACATCTGCTAAGGGTTTTCATATAATTTAATATAAAGTTCATTAAGCTTTCAATAACATAGACAATAAAGTTTATTTGGCCTTACAACAAAATTAGATGTAATGATGGTTACATAGCGTCAAAACAAATTAAGTCTTCAGTGATGTTGTTGTCATTCTCCATCAAAAATATTAGGACATTCCTCCCAATCTGGACACACTGATTTATTATCAGACTGAACACAGAATAAACAAACATATGTCACAGGTAGCATTGGTGGCCAAATCTCCAATCACAAAGGAGGATTTCTGTAATTTCAGCATGGTTCTCTGGTCTTTATTTTTCATCTTGAGCAACCTGCTCTGTTTGACCTTGTGCTGATAGGGTTTTTGGAGTAGATGATCTCCAGAGGCTCCTGTCAAATTTAACTACAGTGTGATTTTGTGATACTTCTGCTCAATGCTTCTTTTAGTGGTTTTTTTTTACTTTCACATTACAGTGGCAGAAACGGTCATCTGACTCAATATAAATGCTTTCACCATGGAGGACCCCAAATAAAATTAAGTAAAAACCCCTTATTTTAAAAGCCTAATATTTTTCAGAGAGATTATTTGTCATTCTAAAGCCTTGTCTGTTATTAGTTGTGTAGTGACAGGCATGTAGTGATGGCACAAGGAGGAAAGGTTTTTAACCATTAAAGAGAGTTTAGATTTAGATTGGACATTAGGAAGAAATTCTTCACTCTAGGGGTGGTAAGACATTGGCACAGGTTGCTAGAGAAGTTGTGGCTGCCCCATCGTTGACAGTGCTCAAGGACAGGTTGGATGGTGTTTTGGAACAATTTGATCTTGTGGAAGATATCCCTGCTTGTGGCAGGGAGACTGGAATTAGATGATTTTAAGGTTCCTTCCAACCCATCTTATAGTTTCCTGATCAGAAAGCAAAAGTGGATGCTACCCTGATCTTAATCACATGAGTGTTTGATGTCCAGCACACAGTCTCCCTTTTCACACCTCTATAGCTAATGGAGAGAGTTAGGAACCTTCAGAAGAGTTGAGAAGTTGAAAGAATAACTTTCTGAATACCTTTTACCTTCTCCATTGACACTGAAATCCTAGAAAACAAGCCTAGATGTTAGACAACCCTGTGTTAAATAAGCAAAGTTTACCCAGTTATGTGGGGACTAAATTCACCTAACTTTGTACATCTGGAGTACATACATTGGGTTATTCATCCTAGGATGTCTTTTGATTCAATGGAGGAAAAATTATGAAATTTAGGTAGAAACCATCTCAAAGTAGAAAACAAAGATAACTTAAATGAGTCATTGCTATTTCACTCCAGGACTTCAAATTAAAGCATGAAATTCAGACACAGGAATCTATACTGTAGATGTCGAAAGACAGAGGAGGTGGATCCAATCCCAGCGTTTGGAGAGAGAAATCTCACTCTGATATTGTAAATCAAGGATTCTTTGTAATTTTTGAAGCTAAACCTGCTACAAGGAATGCTTCAACTTTTGGAAGATCTATTGATTCTTAAACTGCTCTTTTCATTAGAAAAATAATAATAAAAAAAACCCATACATTTTCTTAGCATTGCCACTGGTTTTGATTTTTCTGTTTGAGTTTATGGCTCTCTCACATCCATAACAGCTGCCTCATTTTCTTTTCTTTGATCAACCCAAGTAAATACTTACAGGCTTTCCTACGTCTTTCTTTTTTCCCCCTTTATACTTACGAAAGAAGAACCCAGCAGCATCCTTAATCTCCAGAACATAATGAATGGGATAAAGTGTGAGCTGTATATGACATCAAGTTGATCCCATGGTGATAAGACCAATATCGATCCCTTGTTATGACTTATCTGAAGAATTTTTGAATAGACAGCACACTAAGAAATTAAAAAAATAAAAAAGCTTTTATTTGCACATTTACCTTGCTAATCACTTTTGATAGGAAAAAGAATTTGGGGGAAAGAAAGTACATGGCAGTCTAACAAGAGCAGTGATGAAATATTAGATTGGCTTGTTTTTAATCTAGTGCAAAGCAATTCTATCAGGAGCAGAGTAGAGAGTATGGTATTACTTCAATGAACCAAACTGAAAACTTTTGGTAGAGCATTTTCTTTCTCTTGATGCTACTATTTATGTACTCTAACACACAGGATGCACTTTTTTGGTGCAACACATAGTATATAATGCCTAGTATATGGTAGGAAGAGGCTATTTTACTGAACAGCATATGCATTTTCTATGCCATATTTATCTGTAAACTGATCAAGTATTGTTTGAATCAAGATACAACAGGAAGGAAAAAAAGATTTCCAGTACTAATTGCTCCTGTTCCAGTACTTATAATGTGTGCCCATTTTTATTTTTATGTGCATTTACAGATATTGAACCAATTTTACTTTTGGTACAATTTGACAAAACCCGAAGAAAGTGAGACCAAAAAAGCTAACACAGAATTAAGTCACATAAGTGGACAATTGCCTATTTTAGCTTTCTGGGAACTGGGGTGAGATCACAGAATCATAGAATCACAGAATCATAGAATAACAGAATCTCCATCCAAACCAGGCTTGAATCAAGGAAGAGTTTAGGATGTCACAGAAGATAAGTGCCATTAGAAGGATTAAAAATCAGAAGTGTGTAACTCTAAACAATCAATTTTAATATGTGGCTTTTGTTCCGTAATTTTGAACAAATGAATAACTGATTCCCTTTCAACATTATATAGAAGACTCTGATCAACCAGCACTTATTTTTTCCAAAGCAGAAACTGTCACAGATGATGTTTGTGACACTACCACCTTTTCTCAGAATACCCTTTTTTGTTCATTATATTTTTTCCTTTTTCAGTTTTGAAGGAATCTGAAGCAGATGGTCATAGCTAACTCCATACTCATGGTGTAGTGTGTTTGGTTAGTGAGTCTTTTTGGAATGTTACTCTATTTCCATGCATATAACCTACAGGTCGTCTTTAAAAACAAAATGAAAATGAGATTTAGCATAAGCATGAGCATTGTGCACCCAACCCCCAGTTTCCCCAGCATCTTTACACTAATTCGCTATAGATTGCTCCACT
>JAOEHX010008244.1:0-34162 GCA_025448015.1 Bolborhynchus lineola
TTATCAGTGTTGTTCCCAGGCTGAAAGTCAAAACCACAGCACTGCACCAGCTACTAAGAAGGAGAAAAATGACTGCTCCTGCTGAACCCAGGACAATATTCAGAAATTCCTCCTTTCCCAATAATTTTGACCTCAAGAGGTAATGGGAAATTCAAGACTTGCTCAGACTTAGAAAACTATCCACACTTCTAGATGCTATTGCCATTGCTCTGCAATAGTCAATTGCAAATTGATTCTCTTTAAACTCATGTAAGCTATAGACAGATAGATGCATACATGCACTGAAACTCAGAGTTTGTTTCCTTGTTCAGAACTCTGATATCAAAACATCTATAGTCTTCCTGAGTGTGCTCTAGGACAACTTACAGGATATAAGTAAATCAGTTTCAACAAAGCAGGAGGTGAACCTTCCATGCCTGCACTTAGACACCTGATTCCTCTGTTTGCATACTGTCAAGATTTTCCAGAAACAGTAGTCCAAATACGTGAAGGCCAAAGTCATTAAACATCAATTTGAATACGCCAGAGAACACAGCGTTTCCCCAATGGCAAGCACAATGCCAAAGAATGCATCTGCACATAATGGCAAGCAAAACGTTGTGGAAGCAGATGTCAAGAAAAAGGATTTACTTTGATTCCGTTTCCTTAAGCTGACGGATTTCAAAATGGTTTTCTGAAACATGGCTTAACACTGATGGACAAGAGGCTTGGCTGAGGAACTGGGACATTTGCAGCTCTCTTCTACAATGTACGGGTGTAGATGATGGCACACACATCTGGATCACTCACCTTGGGCATCTCAAGGAATACACTGAGCATGTGCTGCTGATTTGCAGGAGGCAAAGCCCAGGGAGTGAAGGCATCCTCTATTGCAGGAAGAAGGATGCAGCAAGGTGGGGATGCAGCCCTCACATTGTGCATTATGCCCTAGTAGTGACCTAGTGCATTCTCCCAGTGCTCAGGGGCCATCTTGCAGCACAGATCATGCCAACAGGAAAACACTGCTGAAAAATCTAACATAGTACATATCTTTAACTACAGAAATAGACGCATGCACAGAACAAGCCCCTCTAGAGCTGTCAAGCAAGATTTGAAAGTTTCTTTGGCACTGGGCATACAAATCTTCAGCAGCTAAAGATCTTGACTGATGGTGGGAGCAGCACATGGATAACGTTTGCTGTGCACACAAACCTGCAAAAAGCAGAAACAGTTTGGGGACTTCTGCTTTACAAAATAGTTTCACTATTCAGAGATGGTAACCCTTGAGATAAAAAAAACCAAACCAAAACAAACAAACAAAAAAAGGTAAAAAAGTTTACAAGATTACAACTTTTTCAAATAAGAGAAGGCTTATAAAACCAACAACAAAAAATAGAGAAGAAAGGACCCTGGGATTCATCCATCCTGCTCTATATAATCCCCAAACAGGCTGTGTGAAATAAGGATTCTATTATTACTTAATATTTTTGCCTTACATAATTTAGCACAGTACTGGATGTTGAAAAACATCCAGTTTTAACCCCTGCATTTTTTTCACTCTCCATTTACAAACAACTGGTGACTTTTCTATACAGAAGCAAGGTACGCAAGTTCATGAATTTGGTAGCAATTAATCCCCTCATGATAAAAAAAATCGTAAAGAATTACCTAAAAAAGAAACCAGGAGAAATCCTAAACAGAAGAAAATCATTAGTGCTAGAGCTTCAACAGAGGGCAACAGAGATGGCCTTGCTTGGAGCACAGCCCCTCACTCAAAAGGAAAACCAAAGGGTATCTTGCCTCTTTTACAAATGCAGTCTGGAAGGCACAAAAAAGTGGTTGCAACACCACACAAGGAAATGTAAATATGCAGGTATGTGTCCAATTACTTCAGCTTTAAAGGCTGGTTCAGTTCAACTATTTACAAGCAGATGGAGTGCACACAGGTTCTGATACACACGCTTGAGGTATTTACCTTTGAAATCTGGCACTGCTGGTGACCATTGCTGTTCAACCAAAGTGTGTGTATGCAAAAGCTAGATCATTTTCATCATGCTGTGCAGTGTACAGCTTCACCTTTCAGTCTAAATATCTATACTGCTCAAGAAAATGCCCTTTTTCTGTTGAAGCAGGAGATTACAAACCTCAAAGGTTCATTTCTTTGCAAAGACTAAGGCCCTAATGGGCATAGCCAACACACTATTACACCAGCTCCAGAGTTACATACAAATATAGCCAAGGTAGATTTTTGTCAATACATATCATAGCAGAAATCCACATTACAGAGAATAAAGTTGGTATAAACTATACTTTCATATATTACTTTGCATTGAAAGAAATACTGGTGACCTTATCCAGCATGACTGTTATAGCGGTAATAAAACTGAATCTTGGAAGATTACACTTCTGGTCAAAGTAGTAAAATATGACCTTATGTTATTCAACACTGACATTTATTATATTAATTCAGACACAAAAACTGCATTAAAATGATGGTAAGTGTCTGGCCTTCAAGCATAACAGTTAAGAAATTTGATCTCCAAGTTAGACTTCTTCACAGGCTCTTAATTTCACATCTCACATTGCAACACATGTGGCACAAAATCCTTAGAGCTCCCCAGAGGATCTCAAATCTGGTAGTTTGAGCTCCTTGAATAAAAACCTGCTTGCATCTCAGACACAAAGAACATGGCAGGGGGGACACAATGTATTGCATCTCCAGTGTTCATACATGGTGGCCTCAATGTAACAGAACAAATCAAAACCCCAGAAAAAGGAGTTAATCTTTGGATCATTTGGGAATATAAAGGGCTAAATGTCAACTGCTAACCACCAGAATGATGTTTTTTACAACCATTTTTAATAAAACAGCAGCATTTCAAATTCAAACAGAAAAAACATTTAGTCTAAGGTCATCAATGAAGATCTAGGATTCTGCAGACCCATGTACCCTGAACTCCCACTGGTTTCACTAAAAATACAGAACATGGAGAGAGCAGCATATCAGAGCATTGTAGCTCTCAGAACAGAATGAAGCCTGGAACAATTTTGAGGCATAACAAAAAATTTGTGAGCTAGATCTCTCTGGCATTGTTTTTTTTAATATTCTTCTGCAGTTAGTCTTTATTCACAGGCAAATATTGCTACACGAGAAAAAGATTTTTCAGGGTTACAAGACAACTCTTAGTTTAAAAAAAAAAACCCACAAAAATAGTAATAATTTCAAAAGCCTCCAGAATCTCAGTGATCTCAGAACAGACACCAATATGGAGATTTGAGCATTCAATTGCAGTGTGGTAATTCTGCACTCAGATCCTGTTAGGAGCATACTGACTGTGTTACATGTTCACAGTGATTTTTAATAAGAAATTCAACAGCCATTTCAGTAACAACAACTAGCAGGACATTAACCATTTTTTTCCCAGAACAGAACCAATATTTTCTGTCCAGCTTAAATTTGCCAATATGCCGCATTTTAACAATTCTGAGAATTCAGTGAGGTCACAAACGCCTTCTACTATGTTGGCAAGTCACAAATTTCTGTTATAAATTTCGGACAGAATGAGAAAATAGTTAGATTTTTATAGGTTTTTACAGATTTTTATAGATTTTTATAAATTGCATCATCTGTCAAGAATATTTATTTTGTGCCTGTCAAATGCTAATACACATTTTTCATGGGCCAAGCAACATCAGCTCAGTGAAGGAAAGAGAATTCCTCCCACCTGTGGGCTAGGCATTGCAAAATGAAGCTAAAATCAAAAAGAAGTGGGTTTGTTACGAGGGTGGCTGACACTTATTTCATTGCAGTAACCTAGATTACAGACTTGGCTTTTTAGGCTCTGACTGGCAAGGCTGCAGCTGTCCTGTAGTAAAGATGACATCTCATTTCAACAGTGGCTTCACCCCCACACATCTTTCAGGTACGTGCACCAGGTGTACTCTATTCCTAGATCCTCCAGCATCACTGGAGCATATCAACAGCACATTTTGCAGGAGATCTACTGTTCTGCCTTGGCTGAAGTTATTCCCCCAGTGATGAGCTGACAGTGCAGTGTTCAGTGTCTATGCAGATGCTTTGATTTGGTTTCCTTCCTCTCTCAGGGGTGTAACTTGGTCATGCTTTATTGTAAAAAACAACCTCTTTTTCAACACATTTCAGCAGATTTCTCCCAGTCTGCCCATATTCACGCCTCACCTTTATATAATGTGCTCTTTTAACAATGTGTAATGCACAGCAGGCCCCAACACCTGTGTATAAAAGCCTCCTTCTTTGTTCTTTGCCTCTTCTCCTACATTACTTGCATTCCACTATGATGCATCTCCTCTTATTTAAGAGGACAGAAATGTGACTAGTAAGGCGTGTTATGAACTAGAGTATTCCATGCAAAAAAACACTGCTAAGCCCTCTATGGCCAAACTAATTACAATTGTACTCTCTCTGGCTTGATGAAGCTGAATGGAGGCATACAAAATGTCTCTGAAAATAGAAAAACATGCAAGTGAAAAATGTTCATATGGAGAAATATGCACAGAGCATCGAGGCTTCAGGAGCAGCAGTTTATAGACCCAGTTACTAAGATGTGCGTTTTAAATTTGAACGCCTCCTCAGTATTCATGAAGTGTACCACAGTTCAACAGTTGTTTTCATGAGTTGTGCCTTCATTAGGTGAACAACATTAAACACCTGGGATCTGTTCAAATTAGTCCTAAGGGGCAAATTTTCATGACAAATGAACTGAGATAAATTTTACAACTGAAAAAGAAAAGATCATCTCATTTTTGCAATGGTGAATTTACTACTTGTTTCAAAGAAATAATATAAAGCAACAAAGACACAAAGTTAATTTAATATTACTTCTACCAAATCCCCACAGAAAAGCTTTCAGTTGGCTGTGCAAATGAGAACACTTGCAACTACCAGAAGGAGAGTAAATACTTACTGACAAATGTGCTTTTTTCCCTGCTTTCAGGTTAATGGGGTTAATTCCCCACTATCTTTGGAAACTCCTCTATGTTTTTTATCAGGGTGACTTCTAATGCCTTTATGGCTAAGAGTAGCTTACAGCTTTTCTTAAAATCTGTTTTCTTTTTTCTTAAGGCTTGCTTAGATTCTTATATGGATAATGTTCCACTGGAGATGTTACCAAGTGTATATTTTTATCTGCTCCCTCCCTCATTCAGAGCCTGCCGTGTTCAACACTGAGTGAAGAGTGCCTCATGCATGCACAGTCCTCTGGCTCAGTGTCTTTCTACCCAAAAACTTTGGGAAAGCACCAGGACAGCTAATTGCACGAAGTCCTCTTGCCCTGTAAGCCTGCTGTGACTTCCCAAGGCTCTGGCCATCCCACTGCACATGTGGGAGAGGTCAACCCCCCTCCAGGATACTGCTATGAGGACAGAGAAACGTTTTGTAGATGGGGTTTTCTTCTCTCCACTCACAGCTGGCCCTGTCGAAATGTGGGCTAACCCAAACAGATGACTAAACTGTAAAAATACTTCAAATAAGTCAGACTGGTGGTCTGACAGCTTGCATCAGCCTGGTATCGGTGATTGTCATACAGCCTGGCAGAATCAGGGACAGTCTTTTTCAACTGGATCCATACAACCCAGGTAGCATGACAATGTCAGTCCCATGCCCTGCAGAGAAATATTGATACTGTCACCTACATTGTGAGCCTACACTCATGCCAGAGGCAATAACGACACAGAGAGACTTCCACCTTCATTGTGTTCAGACATGGAGGTCATAGAGAACACACATGGAGAGGCAGAAGGGGCTGGTAGGATCAGCCTGCTGTTCCTAATGCTGCCAAAATCATATGCAAGAAGATTCAGTTTGTGGTCCTTGCTCCTGGCATCTTCTCCTGAGCACATACAACAGTTACAAATAGAGAGAGGCAGCTGTATTTTGAGATTATTCTAATGACTACTAGCAAAAACCTTTATTCTAGCTTCATAAGTCAGTTGGTTCCCCCTTCAATGTTCCCCCTTTCAACATCATCATAGCAAGGTAATACTGTCTAGTTGAGTAATATGTGCAGATGCACTAACAAGTGTGGTAGAAACTCTCAAGACATTTTCTTTTATTCCCCTTTTTTGCTGTCTTTCTGGTTTATTATACCCTATTATATTCCAGGTCTCTTCCAAGCAGCCACTGAGCTTTTCATACTTAATAAAACATAAAAATTAAAGCAATGAGTATTAGAAATATCCTTCTTACTCTATTAGCTACTCCACAGTGGACTGTAACCCTTTCAATGCATTCAGCTAATCCCATTAGCTGGTCAAGCAATTTTCTCTACTGCTTCTAGAAGTACCGAGCTCACTAAAAAATACATTTAGAACCATGCTCACCTTTAGATTAGATTAAGCTGCCTACACAACTCTGAAGTGTTTCTCTAAGGTTTAAGACCTATATAATAATCCATGTATTTTTCACAATTCAGTGGGTATGCACTGCTCCTAAAAACTACTCCAGGCTCAGTTTCATTTCAAGGTTAGACTCTCCTCCAAAGTACCAATTAGTGTGGAATTACAGGCCAAGGGAACACAGACTTTCTTCAAAGACTACTAAAATATTTTTCCTCATAGTGAGAAAGGAATTGCCCCAGATTTAGTCAGAAAATTTGAGGAAGGCTTGAACAGGAGCAGGCTGGCTCCTGTGGATTGCACTTCAGTGACTCCTTCAATTCTCACCTCTTGAAACCACTTCCTTGCTGGTTAATGGATTCAAAGCATGGGCATGCTCCAGAGGATGCTTGGATCTAAATCCATTTTTTCTGGTGGTTTGAAGGCAGATAAAGATGGTTCACTGTCAACATCAGTTATTTTTTACCTGCACTATAAAATACTAAATTCTTCCAGTCCCAAAAGCAAAACTAGAAGCAAGGTGCTAGCTCCTGCACAGGGAAAGTTAGAAATAGTCTCTCCTAAAAAATATGCAAGGCAGACAGTGAACAGGAATGCAAAAGGAAAATAAATAAAGCACATGTTCAAAAGTGAGACAGATAGCACAAGCATCATTTCCTAAGGAAACTGTGCTAAGAACCTCATAATCTCAGAATTAGAGATTATTCTAATTCTGAAAAATTAGAACAGCAGAACAGGCTACATATGAGTGAAAAACCCAGTAGTGTTTGCAATGTAAACCCAATCCATGTGGTCTCATTGTAAGGGTGCAAGAAAGCAAATAAGTACTAAAGTTTATCTATTTACATCAGATAATAATGCCAGAAATGTGTTGTCGCTCTATTATATGCCTAAACAAAGGATGTTAGAAGAGATCTTTGACACCAGTAACCAGAAAGGCAAATTACTTCAAATCAGTGGCATCTTGAAGGGTGTTTTCATAAAGGCTCATAAATTGGCTGGTATTGAAGCTGAGTTTAGCTTAGCTCACAATAATCTTCATAGGTGAATTACTGGAACAACATGAGGCTACTGAGAAAATGTTCTCTGAGACGAGCCCTAATTATAACAGTGTAAAACATACTTTCAGTACTAGAGCATGTCTTTCAGTGAGAACCATTCCAAAAAACACTACTTTTTGGAATATGGGTAAATTCTCCACGTTCTCCAAGAAGCAGCAGAGTAATAGTAAATACTTGGTTGGCACAGCTTCAGCATGTGGCTCACATACACTGAGATTTGAGGGCTCCGAGTCAAGAAAATGCTTCAGTGAATGCTTAAGTTTGAATATTTACACATCAGCTGCCTTCTTCCTCCACAGCTGCTCCGCAGACAGCCCCTGCATGACAGCACAACCCAGGAGATAAGACAAGCTCTGCTCCAGCTAAATCAGAAGCAGGTAGTGCTGCAAAGCTGAGGATGTCTGAAGAACAATGTCTGCCCCAAAACAGGGATGTAAAGGCCTTATTTTCATAAATGAAACATTTCTGTGATACACAAGCGAGGACTTAAGCAGTAAAAGGAGAGACTGCAGAAAATTTACCACAACATAGGTATGCAGAGAAAACAACCGTAACATTTGCCCAAGAAAGGAGATAAACAGAGCTTTGATGGGCAGGTTCTTAAATAATCCCCATGGAAATCTTTAATAGGAAATGCATTTAAAAACACATTTGTCTGCTTGGAATAACAAGGTCCATGTTTTTATAAAGTCAGGTACACCAAGCAGAGTGTACACAGCAGAGAGAAAAGCACACAGACATGGATCGCAAGCACTCAAGTTCAATGGGCAGACAGCAGCACAGCTCCCTGAGCACACAGGGTCACACAACCCGCTATCACAGGAGCCAAGAGGGGTGCTTGCCCTGCAAACCCACACCTCTGGCTCTCAAGGAGCCAAGCTGAGCTCTGGCACAACTGAGGATCTGCATCACAATGGATCATTTGGCAACAGAAATGCTGGACACTGAAAGAAACTGAGTCCGTAATCAGGACAATATGAGTAGATTCAGCTCATTGCAGACACACCTGTTATCTACTTACAGTATCTGACATGTTAGGGGAGCCAACATGCGTAGAAGAGAGAATGCATTTCAGTCAGTGACATTTTCACTACAATATTCAGTCAAAAATGCGTTAGCAGTAACTTTCCATCTATCAAAAGCATGGGGCAGGAAGCAACACTTGCCTGGCAAAGTCTAAGAATGCTATTAAATGTGCTGGAGGCCAGACTGTCCTTTTTTATGATCCATTTGCATAAGTAGGACATTTCACATGAGTCTACATGGTTCTAAGGGCAGCACAACTTGCCACCTCTCTACCTGAATGCTACTTCATATTGCCTCACTACCAAGCATCGAGAGCTAAGGAAAAACGGTTTTTAAAACACATTTATACCCTGACCCATACAATACTTGCTCATTATTTGAATTCCTGTAGCATATAAACAGTAAGTAATTACAGTCTCATATGGCTGGAATGAGTGCTAAGGGTATGAAGTTACATCAGCTGATTGGTAGTAGCTATATAAGCACACACTATCTGCCCTCAGTGAATTCTGGGGACTTGTTTGTGCTCAAGGAAGTTTGTGTTGGGCAATAAGATCATGAAACCCCCAACAGGCTGATGTGGATATCCCTCCTTCCATATGTTGGGTCACTGAGTCTGCATCTTGTTATCAACCTGCCTTTGGTTTGCAAACCTCATTCTTCTGTTCACAGAAGTAGAGATCACAACAGCAGTTCACAATTGCAGTTCCCTACTGATGCAAGAAGCGCACCTCACATGAGGCTGACAGAAAGCTGAGGACAAAGAGAATTAAAGGGAATTAAAACACCACTGTACAAAGCCATCCTGTAAAAATCTATACTGCCCCATTCAGAGAAGCTAGCAGTCTAAAGCTCCACAAAGCGTGCCTCACCAGAGGCTGTGCATCCATCCATCATGGACCAAAAGTGTCAGGGTTGTCCTAATTTGGCTGCCAGTGCTCTACCTGCATTAGCTGCTACTTCCTAGGGGCTTCTGTTTTTATAGAATAAACACCAGAGTCCAGCATCCTGTGTTTCACAGTGCACTCAGTTAACTTTCATCTGCATATTTAGCTCTCTACAGAAGACTTGTGTAAGAGACTTTCAAAGAATCTTCTTTGAAGTGGCATAAGGTAGAAACCAGCCACAGGCATGCTTGCTCCTGCTCTTCATGGGAAGAAAGGAGCAGGGCAGGTGAATACTCTCAGTGTCACTACTCTTTCTACTATTCTAATGAATGCTCCTCAAAGCTGCCTTTCTGAGGGAAAGCCTGCAGTTTCTTTACATAATGACTTCAGAATAAATTGCATGGGGAAGGGAACAGAGAAAAAATTATTACTTGCAAGTACAGTTCCCCATCAGAGGCTTCTTAGTTACTTCTTTATTTGGATCATACTCACTGTGTTTCTAATGATACAAGCATATAAACATGTGTAGTGCCTTTACTACAACTAGCAGTTACTTTGGGGTAAAGCCACGAGTGCAGGAATTGGCAGTAACCAGCTGCCTAACCGTGATTAGAATAAAATCAGGTTTCCTGGCCATTTCTTCAGGGTTCTAATAGTTAATCCTAAAACCTGTCACCTCTAAGTGAATTTTGGATGCTACTTGAAAATAGCCATGACTTTAGGAGTAGGCAAACTATCTTTTATGTCTTCCTTAGACATCCCTGTTGAGCCATATTCTTCAGGAATTGTTATGTGTATCTAGGATTTGAACAATGTAGATTCTTCTCAGATAATGTTCTCACAGTCAATGAGATGGTAAAGAGGTAAAGAGGTATTGCAAGTCTTGCCTAGTAGCACCTGGAATGGCAAACCTATTTCTACTAGCCAGGGCAGGCGAAGGAACTGAGAGCAGCTGTTAAAAACCAGCACAGGCAGCTTCCTGCAGACACAACATCTCAAGATGCTGAAAAAGAACAAGTTCTTCTGTTCTTGAATCCAAGAAATGATGTGGGGTGAGCTGACGAAAATTTCTCCCTGAGCCTTAAATATGACAGCATTAGAGTCAAACTTCTCCACTCATTCCTTGCCATACCTTGGTCTCAATTCACCTATCTTTAGCCGTCCAATATTGGAGTAGTTTTTAAGCACATTAACTGTGCTTAAATCTAGTCTACACCTGTCTTCAGGGGAAAGAGCAAGACTTCTCTAGAATGCGATTTTCCCATCCTATGGCAGCTGTTTCAGCTAACCAGGATAAACTGCCTCCTGGAATTATCTGCTTATTTTCAGCCTAGATGAGTGCCAGAGATCAGAGATGACCCATGTGAAATAAAGGGCTGGGTAACTACAAGGCATGTGAGTGTGTGTATGAGTTATAGTCAGGTTTCCAGCAAGCACAGAACACAGATTTCAGCTTACCCCAGGAAATGCATGGTTGTGACGGTACTCTGCCTGGTTCTTGGCTTTATCACTAGGATTGTTTTATTATCAAGGAAGGAAAGGTTGCCTCTAGCTTTTAGAGACCCACAGATCCAAGCCTGACAGGCTCCAGGTGAATGGTAAAGCCAAAGCCATCAATTCCTGTCTTTTGCAAGCTGTAGTGGGGCAACTGATGAAAGCACAAAGCAAGAAAGGTGGTAGTGTCAGGAACTTGTGCTGAATTACAGTCTGATGTATCAGGACAGCAGCCAGGTAGGCAGTGTGAGCTACAGAGGCAGTACCAATCCTGGCAGTAGGTCCTAATTCCTAACATTTAGATTAGGTATTCTGTTCAGGTTGCTCAATGTTGGCAAGCCACCCTCTCTGCCTGCCTTACCCTGGTCTGAATAGTAACAGCCCAGTGCTTTCATCCTGACTACTGATAAAAATATTAGAAGTGACAAGTGACATCAATTTGAAGGATACATGTGAATCTTATACCAATGTGATCAGCTTTACCAGCTTTGGAATCAAATTTAAGAAGCCCAAACAAAATAACGGCTGCCTTTTGCTGGAGTACCCAATTATTTTGCAACATTTTAATTTCCTAATTTATAATTCCTGTTTGATCATTCTCATGCAGAAGTGGACTAATAACACTGCCAGGCTTGCTTTCTGACCCTATCCTTCCCACATCACACTTCTACCAGTTTTAGTTTCTGATTCACGCCAAACTATTGAGCACTTGGGGCATCATTTACAGTTCCCTGAAACTTTGAAACAGGTTGTGATTTTTCCCCCAATTATTTTGACACAGACCATAATTTTAATTTTAGAAATTAGTTAGCCTTAGCCCCCCCAAATGTCAAAGTTGCCATAGAAGCCTAGCTACATTTTGAACAAGTAGGATATAAATCTTAGGGGAGAGAGAGAGAGCAAAAGCAAGTGAGCAGAATGGCAGATATATTTGTAGGAACCATATACATGTCTAGCTTGATAAATCTATCTGTCTGCATAGGCATTTATCTAACAAAAAGAAACAGAGATAAAATGTGCAAAGAGAAACAGTAATTGTAAATAACAGCCTCTGTTGTTCTTGTTTCTTTCTAAAATCTAGTCAATTTGATTTCTGAGGTCTTGATCTACATTTTCTATTGCAGACTATTTATTCCAACTACAGGAAGTCAAAAAGACTACAGAACATCAGTCTATTATTAACCTTGGGACTGGCAGCTTATTAAATGTCATAGGTTGAGTATTCCAATTATCAGCCAAGGAGATAGAAAAAAGCAAATTAAACATTGTGGCAAACAACAAGGGTATTGTGTGCCCCTGCATGCAGTAAAACGTTGTTTTGTCTGGTGTCTGCTGTTTTGGAATGGAGTTCTCAGAGGACTGGAGATGGGGGATATTGTGCTCACTTTCAGAAATTCTTGTATATTTGTCTCTGTTATGTAAATTCCTGTTCCCATGAGGGCTGTGAGTAGAGATCATGAGGACTCCGAAAACTGCATGTTTCTGTTCCTGTACTACTTTAGACTTTGATCCTGTAAACACTCATGTACATTAAAAACTCCATAAGCTTAGAGCATTTAAAAGCACAAGTGCCCATGCCACACACTGTATTTCCCACCTTACTTCTCACTTGCTCAAGAAGTTACTTTTTCATTTCAACCATTAGAATTCTGTACTATATCATGGAAATTCATGTTCTTGAAACCTGCCACTTACACAGGCTGTGCCATTTAAGTGTTTGAAACCCATATGTAAGAATGCATCCCTATTCAGTAGCCTGGTAAGTTGTAAATATTGGCTATTTAATGCCACATAGAGATCACAGTTGGTATCTTATGTGACAAAACCTCTAGGTTTAGCACAGATAATCTATGTGTTTACATATATAGGGGAGGACTTGCAGGAGCTCTGTTTTACAGCATTTTGACTTCCTTTTTTATTATTTCCTATTTCTACAATTGACAGAATTTTGTACCCACAATCATGCATTTATGCATGATTTGCCCTTCTTGTATCCAAACAGCTTGCTGCTGTAACCATAAAAAATGAGGCTTTCTTTGCAGAAAAATTAAGTGAATGAAGAAGCTGAAGCTGCTATTCCCCTCCTGTGCCAATCATATGCATTGCAGCCTTTGACCCTCCATAGTGAATTTGTTAGGCTGAGGTAATGTGGAGGGAGTTGCATTTTCCTTTCTAGGGAAGGAAATCATGTCTAATACTAATTATTTTTCATACATCAGGGCTGCTAACAGAACTGCAGTGTGGCCTTGTTTTCTACCTAGCATTTAATAGTGTGTGTTGGAAATAGCTAGCACTGCTTTGTATGCTGATATAGGCACTACAGACAAAAAGTTGAGGTATTTTTTTTCCCCTCAAGCACTGTAAAATGAATCTAAATCAGTTATATCCAGAGATTATCTATTTTTCATACTGACCTGCAGTACACTAAAGCTCAGAAGTATTTATCACAATTTCTACTCAGGTATACAGTGGGAAATCATGTCAGACTGTGAAGCAACAAATATTCTTAAGACAAAATATAAATGGGATTTTTTTGCAGAAAAACTATCCTTACTAATTGGAAGCCAACACTGCCATCATATACCTGTACAGTGGCAATTTCTGTGCTCCACTTGGAACACAAGCCCCACAAAGACACCATTTAGGAAGAGACAGTAAGAATTATTACACTGCATACAAATGAGCTGTGGCAAACATTTATGTTACTCCTGAAGTGTCACAATTAAAGCTGTAACAACATATGAAGAGTGCTATAAATGCACCTCACAGGAGCAATTTGGAGGTTTTTTTTCTTTATACATCTCTTACTACTACTTTTGTACTTGAACTGTGATATTAACTTCCTTTATCCAGTCACATGCAGTGACCCAGCAAAAATACGGTATATTCTTTTAAATCAGCCCCAAATCCAAAGAAATCACAAGTTTTCTTCTTCTACCACTCCCTAAAATATAAACAAATGCTAAAAAAGGATTGTTCCACAAAGCAAATGGAGGAGAATCCTCCTAATGCAGAACGGCTTCATAGCACAACAGTAACTAAAAGTAGTAAAATCTGAATGTCATCTCATAATATGATTCTCTACAGAAACAAAATACTTTATGAATAATAGAACACTCCCATTCAGAATTACAGTCTCGTTCTTTTGTATTTTTAACCTCTCTTCTTATGTGATAAGGAAGGTACCCTTGACTACTTTGTACTTCTATCCTCTTGAAGCTGAAACACACTGGCATATCATCTATGAGTCACAGAAGAGACTTCATTAGCAATTCCAGGTTCAGGATGCTATGAACTGACATCTTCAGTGTGCATCTCCTTGTCACTTTACCCTTCCTTAGCACAAAAAGTAATAAAAAAAAAACCCTGTCAAACACTTTGTAGACACATGAGTCTCTAGATGGAAAGAAGTATTTTAAACCCAAATCCTCTAACCACAAAAGGTAATGAGAAACCCGGCTAGTAGTGGACAGTGATAATATTACACACTGATTATGAATCTTCAAAGCCCAGTGGTATTACTCTGAGGGTTTCTTTTCTTCCCTACAAATACTAAAAGTAGTTGCTTACACATAAGGAAACCTACTTACAGAGTAATTGGAATATTTGTAAATAAATAAAACTTTGCAGAAGTACTCAAGAGCAGAATTACACATCGGTGATGTCTATAACACCCAGAAAATACATCACAATAAATAACCATGGAATAAGTTTCCAGTTCCTTAATTCTCAGTGTACAAAAATAAGAAGTTATTTGTTTAGTGAATATCCTTCATTCCTTTACAAAGAAGGTTTATGTTACCCATAAAATATCTTATGGCCAGCATGTAAACAAGAGACTGCTTCCAGAGGCAGCTGGCTTGCTGCCACACTGACCAATGTTGAGAGTAGTCCACCTTGCCTCTTGGCAAGCAATCCTTATGGACCTGGTCTACCTGCATGTACAAACACAACTGCCATCCACAGGGAGACAGGATAGTAGCATGGGAACAAACAAGAGGAATTAGAGATGTGTGCACATCTACAGGGGTCTAATTTGGTCAAATACTGCTGTGTGATCTTGGTCCAGATTTAATGAGAAACCTGTTGCTGAACTGGGACAGAGACCATGAGCTAAAGCCCTGCAGGAGTAAAGAGAGCAAAGTGCAATTGTTCAGCTGATAATCATTACCTACTCAGACAAAAAATACTAACATGAAAATATATAAAGCTATAAAGGGAGAAAAAAAAAAAAAGGCAGAAGAGCAGCAAGACTGAGGAACAGGTTTTTCCAAGAGATCAGAGAGGTAAACACTGTCCTCAGATTACATCTGTTATGACTGCTGTTCCTTTGTGGATGGGAAAATATGCCCAGAGAAAAGATACCACCCCCCGCCCAAAGAAGAGCATTCCCAAACATAAATTGGAACTTCAGTAGTAAATCCTATCTTAGGATTCAAGGAGCTTAAGTCACACTGAATGGCAATCTGGAGATGGATAGAATAAACACGGCTACAAATACTAGTCAGCAAATCTACTGAAGAAGTCAAAGACAGCTTCAGGCATGGGATGTGCATGTCACACAGTAAGTCTGGGGGATTTGTAGAATTGCCTCCTTGCTCTTCTGCTGCCTATATATATACACTCTATATAGGGTATATATATATGGAGAATATATATATTGTAGTTATATATATATATGTAGAACTGTACCTAAATGCAGCACATGCACAGCTGTGCCAGGCAGTAAAGAAAGCTCTTTCTACTAACAGGCTCCAGAATGCAGTGCGAGCCTTAGTGACTCTTCATTACTATGGAAAACACTGAGAACCCTAAGTTTCTTTGCAGCGGGAGGAATTACTAAATAATGTGCTGCTGCCCAGTGAAGCAAAAACTGTCAGATTCATTAAGAAATGCTTAATGCAGGGAACTTGTGCAGGTGCACAGGAGGACCAGGTGGACTCCAGCATCAGCCACGAGCAGCCTTGGCTTCTGTCCATCATGCTAAGATCAGTGATCAGGCCCTAATACCCACTGCTTTACCCCTGCATATCCATCCTCTGAGTAGGAATAGCATTCCTCCTTCACCAGGCAGAGGTTGAGAGCTGCCACATCTTATCACCCCGCATGATTCTTTTGTAATCTAAAAGTGAGGTAAAATCTCTAAAAAACAACTGATTGTCCATAAGCAAAAGTTCAAACTCTTATATATCTAGGATCTTACACAGTGAAACCGTTAGCAAGATTGAAACACCCTAAACTGCAAAATTAGCACCTGCCAGGAACATTTTGGATTAAAAAATTGTTAGAGGCTGCAATAAGTAGAGCAGAACAGATAGATATCCTCCCATAACACACACACTGACAGGCAGGTGTCCCTGAACATGCTTTGTTCCCCATTCCTCTTCAAGCCAGCACAAAATTGCCTTTGGTGACTGAGAAAATACACTCTATGCTTAATCATCTGTAACTTCATGAAGTGTTGAGGGATGGTTGGCTTCAGGTGTGAAAGCACAGTGAAATATTTAAGTAATGGATTTGAGTAGGTTCAAAGAATTTACAAAAACATCTACTTGGTGAGACAGTGAGACTGCCAGAGTATGAGAGGTCTACACACTATCTAAAAACAGTGTTATCTCCAGCTCTTCATGCCCAGACAGATTTGAAAGGCAATTCATTTATTACTATTCTCCTTGGCATGACAGATTTCTTTTATGCCAAGACATCAGATCCAGAACTAAAGTAAACAGGACATTCTTCCAGTGAAGAACGCGCAACATCATATTTTCTCTCTCAGACTAAGATGTTGGTTTCCCAACATGAGGTACTAATTATATAAACATCTTTCCTTATTTCCTTTTCACAAGGTGATTTGAGGAAGACTTAACTGAACCATAAAATCATAGAATGGTTGGGGTAGGAAACGACCTAAAGATCATCTAATTCCAAATCCCCTGCCATGAGCAGGGATGCCTCACACTAAACCATGTCTCCCAAGGCTCTGTCCAACCTGGCCTTGAACTAACAAACACAAACTGATAACACATGACAGATACAAACTTACAGCTTAAAGAAGGTCAATTTCTAGAACCAATCTCAATGAAATTTAATCCACTTTTTTAAAACAACTTTTTTTAAAAAACTTTTTTTTTAAACTTTTTTTAAACTTTTTTTTTTTTAACTTTTTTTTCCTACCATTTCATTATATTTACACATATATGGAACACATAGCCAAACACCGTTCCGAGGTGCTTTTTCTTTTAAATCAAGCTAAAAAAGCAACGCTCAGCACACATCTAGCAGACAACGGTCAATGAAAAGTTATGTCTGAGACTGCTGTGATTTCCATATTATTTCTCTTACTACTCTTTCATTCCCAAACTATTTCTGAGTAGTACATTTCACATTTCAAAGGCATATCTAAGTAACCTATTTCCTCATGCATACCTAAAGCGACTAACTGTAATAGCAGCAACATAAACTAGACTGATACATTCCCTAAATGTAATGCTTCCAAGTAAGAATTCCAGCCATTCTGGGTGCAGGTGGTGCCCGTTTCAATTGACTAAATAAACAATATAAAACTTTTGTTTGTAACAGAGGCTAAATATTTAAACAGCTTCAAACTGGCAAGTTTCTGGAAGGAGGAACTTTGTATCCCTTTGCCAGTCAATTAGTCTGAGTTACTGCTCAAAATCTCTGTCACAGATACTGCACATAAACAACAGTCCAATGATTTTGAACATTCAAGGCTGGGAATCCCCACGTGCTTTTATTAAAATCCACTCGAATGGTGAGGTAAACCAGATCCACTTAATGCCAGTGCTGGATCAGGACCAAGCTGCGCACATATTATGGCTGCAATTTTCACCTCCAGCCTTACTGTTATAACTGTAACTGCTGCCATTCTTGTTCTGACATTGTAATTAAGATGTAGACTCGCTACAGGTAGTAAGAATTTAGAAGTGAGTCCATCTTATCTGCTCCATAAGGTACCTACTATGCCTCAGGGCACCACAAACTAATGGAATGCAATTATATAGTATCTTAAAGGCATGTAAAGCATGATTGCCTCTTCTAAGGACCCAAAGATATCAGGCAACTCATTCAATTGTACTCACCATTACTCATACAGTAACTGGAAACTCATTGCTATGAATTAAAGCTGTTGGCTTCAGCATACTTGATATAGCAGCATTGTGAGCCAGAGCTCTGACCATGAAAGCTATTTTGCTAAGCATTTGTATAACTTATAGGGTTCATTTCAAGATATGTCACAGATCTACATTTTGTAAGTGTCTGAACAAGTTTTCTGGAAGCCAGTGTCCCACACTTCTTCCCTCAAACCTCCTCAGTTTTGGTTTTATCCATGTAAAAAACCAGTTTGATTATTGCACATTTTGTGATCCTATACACCATTGTTTGGGTTTTTTAAACTGTTCCACTCTTACTTAATTGCTTTCAGGCAAACTACAGAAGGAACTCAGGATCTAATGAGCTCTCACATATGGAAAACCTCTGTTCTGTTAAAAGGCCACAAAGAAATGCAATCTTTTCATTTTGCACTCTACTTACACAAAATCACAGAATTGTTTAGGTTGGAAAAGACCTCTAAGATCATTGAGTCCAACCGCTAACCCAGCACTGCCAAGTCCACCACTAAACCATGTCCCTAATGCCACATCTACACATCGTTTCATTACCTCCAGGGCTCGTGACTCCACCACTCCCTTGGGCAGCCTGTTCTAGTGCTTGACAAACCTTTTGCTGAAGCAACATTTCCTGATATCCAATCTAAACCTCCCCTGGCACAGCTTGAGTCTGTTTCCTCTTGTCCCATCGCTTGCTATATGCAGTAACTCTATGTAAGGATTTCACATTCTTATGAACATCCTTTTTGAATTTAGCTTCCCACTGAGTGATCATCCATAGCTCAAGACATACTTCACAATACTGTCCTAAATCATAGAATCATAGAAGCATAGAATAGTTAGGGTTGGAAAGGACCTTAAGATCATCCAGTTCCAACCCCCCTGCCATGTCCAGAGACACCTCACACTAAACCATGCCACCCAAGGCTCTATGCAGCCTGGCCTTGAACACTGCCAGGGATGGAGCAATCACAACTTCCCTGGGAAACCCATTCCAGTGCCTCACCACCCTTACATTAAAGAATTTCTTCCTCATATCCAATCTAAACTTCCACTGTTTAAGTTTGAACCCATTACCCCTTGTCCTCTCACTACAGTTCCTAATGAAGAGTCCCTCCCCAGTATCCTTATAGGCCCCCTTCAGGTATTGGAAGACTGCTATGAGGTCTCCACATAGCTTCTCTTCTCCAGGCTGAACTGCCCAAACTTTCTCAGCCTAATGATGTACCGAATACATCACTGTGCACACAGCAGATCCCATTTGCTTAAGAAAGCTGTTGGCCACGTGTGAGCCATGAAAGCTGTTTATGTACTACAGGTCTCAGGGTCTCAGAAGAATGGGGTTCACTTCGCATGCTCATTCCTATGTGGGTAACCTCCCAACTCTGCCCTGTCACTTGCACCCAGGCTAGAGAGACATTTGTCTTGCTCTCTACTTCACAGCCATGGAGATGAGACCAGAGCTCAATGCACCAGAACCCCTGTACAACCTTCAAAACCATCCTGAGCAAGTCTTTGTGCAGGTGCCTGCTCCACCTACATCCACTATCCCATTGGAGTTACAGCAAATGCTTGTGTCCTTGCCATCGCAGGGGAGAACAGCAGCAGAGCTTACCAGGAGCAGAGCTCCTGCCCTTGGGAGCTCTTTTGTTCCAGTAAATTGGCAGCCCCACTTTGCAGCAATGCAGCTCTACTCCCTCCCTGTCCAAGACATTTGGCACTTGGAAGTCCTTTGGTCAGCACAAGGGGAATAGAGCAGTACAAGTCCTGCTGCATCCCTCAGCTGTGCAGTACTTCAGATAAACCTTGTGGTTAAATGACAACCATAACTCAATGAGAAGACAGATAAGATAAGTGAAAGAGTTTACAGCTTACCCAAGGACCTGTGTGATCTAAGGGAGTCGAAAAGAAGACCTGGTGTCTTCAAGGCAGCACACAGCCACCTGCAAGCTCCTGATCCCATCCTCATTGCAGAGGATGATTTGTGCTGCGCTGCTCCCTGCTGAGCTATTTACACAGTTGGGAATTTGCCCTGTTGCCCCATTCCACTACACACCTGGGAAGTACCAGGTAAAACTCATCTCTGATCTGCAAAGGACCTTTGCTCAGAGGGAGCACTGGGGCTTCTTCCTGTCTGTAGCTCACTGATGTCCCTGTGGTGAACCTGCTCCAGGAAGCCTGGGCACAGCAGCACCGGAGTTCATCCTCCAGTATCTTTCATGCTTATGCTGAGACCATCTTGGTACTAAAAAGACAGAAATGGCAGCATGAAAGAGTATGTTGAGTGCCTGCAGACTCCACCAGCACAAGGTAGAGGTGCCCAAACACTTGTGCCAGTGCCCCACATTGCTGCTGTGTCTATGCACCCCCTGCCCAGCATGCCCCTTGAGAGGCGAGATTGAGAAGTTATCAATCAGTTATCAGAGTCAGAAGGGGCTCCTTTGGTCTGGCTCATTGCTTACATGAACTACGGGACCTTCTTTCAACTAGACTTAGCCTGCTCGGAAAATGCTGTTGTCACCTTGAACTGCAAATGGTGCAAGACTGTACTGCACTTGGTGGCGTGTTCCAGTACCTGAGTGCACACACAGCTGAAGTGTGAGCCCTGTTTCCAGACTGGTGGCAGTTTTAGCTGCAGAGCTCCCTGCTATAACCACCTGCAGCCAGATAAGTTTCCACAGGCTGCAGCCAGCTCCCTCCTCACCATCCCTATGACCAGCAGAGCAATTTGAATCATTGAATCATTGATCACTTTGGGTTGGAAAGGATCTTAAGATCAGCCTGTTGAGAAATTCTGATACAGAGCATCCCGTCTTTTGAAGACGAGGCCCAGTGCAGATCGTGCAGGAAGCAGCAGACTGTCTGATTAAAGAAAAGTTGTCACTTGTCCATGGCGTCATTTCTTTAAGATGAAGAAAAGAAGCAGATTTTACCAAGTCAAGCTGTCATCTCTAGAACCTCTGAAGAACAAGACACAGGGTTCAGTTTGGGCTAGAAGGCCTCTCAGTTCTACCTGTAAAAATTGTAGGCACTTACTTAAATAGTGTTAAATTACTGTTCTCTGTTCCACTGGGCAATCAGTCTGGATGTGTGAAGAAAAAATCAAGATTTACACAATTATTTACAGTTGACAGACACTGGCAACAAGTAATAGCAATATAACACTTGGAAGCTCTATCCTTATTTGAGCCACAAAAAGATGAAGCTTCATAGCAAATTCATTATTATGATTAGAAGGAAATAATAACCATCCCAAGACAAACAATTACCTGAGGAAGTAAATGTCACTTATATTGCTCAATTCATTTGATGTATTGTTAACGCAGAATATGTATTAATATAACAAATGAGGAGCCCAACCAAGATTTCGGAGGGCAACACTTCAGTACAGCCTGAGAAAAATTGACTTAAAGTGAATTTAGATCACAGAATCAATATCTAGAGATTAAGGATCACTGAACCCGTTATTACTGATCCACCCAAATATCGTCCTTTTACTATGCAGCACACAATTACTTGTTATTTTTACAAATTCACACAATGAGAATCAACAAACCATGTACTGATTAAAATTCAGTACTGAATAAATTACATGAGGAATTAAAGTTGTCTCAAAAATGAGAGTATGTTGTTACAAAATTCACAGCCTTCATGCCCCCCTTAACTAAGATACAAAATGCATGCTTGCTTACTTGTCATCTCATTTCAGTCTCTATAGGGTTCTGATGCTAACTGGTCCTCTACACCTTCTCCTAACATGGGAGTATATTTGAAAAAGAAACTCTATGAAGTTTTCACTGTATGTTTTTACTTTGTAAAGACAACTGCCTCGACTTTCCTGCTAACACCACCCCCCACCCCCCCGTAAGCAGGCTACATTGCATTGTATTTGTGCATTCCAATTTCTTAATTTATCAGTAACTAACTGCACTGCATAGAAAGAACACTGCTGCTCAGTTCCCATTGCTAATAAACTGTATCATGCTAGAATATGTTTTTTCACCCAGTTTCATACCTTCCCCTCCAGAATTATTAAATGGGGTAAGAAGAGACTTTCCTGACAACACCATTAAACTTAAACCCATAAACAAGCTGCATCTCCACACAACATGCAGCTCTTCAGTGCTAAGGAAAGTTGTACTCTTGCATTCAGGCCGGAAAGGCTCTGGGTGGAAACCCCACAACACAGTTGAGCTAAATCCACTTAAAGCTTTCAAATAATGGAGACTTCATTAATTAGCTACACTGAGAAATACATGATAAAAGCTATTCATTGAAAAATCTACCACACTCACAGGAATAGCATATACCTAATGATGATATATCCAACTGGTTTTGAACACAAACCTCTCAAAACACCTGAACCATTTGTCATGTATGTTATTTTTCCCTGAAATAATAACTATTGCTCTTTTATTCTGTATCAGAATCCCACAGGGCCATTTTAAGTAAGAGAGTATGCTTTAATCTTCCCTTTCTGTATCAGTCAGGAGAGTGGAAGTCAAGACCATGCCATAGTTACAACTATTACAAAAGCCTCAACCAGAAACAGAGAAGCCATTTTATGAGTACTTTGTATTTGTCTGGTTTTGTATATAACAAATTTCAGGCAAAATTGCATTGAGATCCATTAGCTATGAAGTTTGTACAAAACCAATGTAAAAAACAAAACAAATGAGTGTTTAGCTCATGAATATTCTTAGTATTCTCATATATAGGTTTTAGTAGATGCAGTCCCAGAACATGCAGTTACACAACAGAATTTGCACCAAGAAGAAAAGTTAAAAATAAGATGGTGAAAAAGAAAAGAGAAAAAATCCCAAAAAAAACGAAGAGAAGAGAAAAAAAAGGGCGGGAAAAAAGTTAAAAGGAGACAAAAATGAAACAAAAAAACCCAACACCCTGAGTCCAAGAAGACAGAACAGCTTTTGGATAGTGGAATTTTGTAACACATTATTTGTTAGAATAAAAAGAATTAGAAAGGTTCCAAGTCTGCAGATAATGGCATCCCACAACACAGAAATTCTATAAAACATAAAGTGCTTTATGGCTAATTTAAAAAAAATGGTAAAATAAATTTGGCAGTTAGGAGAGGCAAATACTCCCACTATCCTTCTAAATTATCCTGCCTTCTATCCAGAAACCAGCCTCCAAAGCTTCTCAAATCTCACCTTGTGAGGCACAGTTCCCAAAGGATGCCTATAAATACAGCCCTGCTTGACAAGCTTTCCACTCAAATAAAAAAGCTGTTGCATTGCAAGTAAATTTAATTTCTAAAATTTCATTCCCTACCACAATCCCTCCATCTCCTCAACTTCAAAGCTAAGACAAAGACAAAATAAATCATTACATGGAGGCAGTAAAACAATATGGTTTATAATTTTTGTTTTTCTGACCTTTGAAGGCATGCAGTTCCCTCTGAACTTACTTCAGTGAGCTGTGCAGTGGTTGGCATTTTTCAATTTGAAGCAGTAATGAAGGAGCGTAACTATGACTAATGTTGCTTTGCTCTATTCTGTCATTTCCTTCCATCCTAAACGATAATATCTGCCATGCATTTTAAAAGTACACAGTGAAGCTTTTCAGCACGCTCTATACCATCATGCCACTGATTTTAACCCTGTTGTAAACAAGCTGCAAAGATATTCACCATGGAAAATAGTTTGCACAGCAGTCTAGGGGCACATTGCAGGGATGGACAACAAAAGCTGTTAAATTCACCTGGTTTTATTACTTTCCTATAATGCATTTTTAAGGAATCAGAATATTTAGGGGTTGGAAAAGACCCTAAGACCACACAGTTCCAACCACCTGCTATGGGCAGGGACACTTCACAGTAGCCCATATCGCTCAAGGCTCTGTCCAACCTGGTATCACAGCAGGTATAACATCTTCAAGTCAATTTTCTGGGGAGGTGAAAGGCTGTATTCTTAGCAAAGGGAAGCTGCAGAAGCTGAGAAACCTGCAACAGTGTATTCTAACAGAAGGTCCTCTTCAATACCTGAATTATCCCTGTAATCTATATTTCTTTATGACAGAAGGTGAGGTTAGCAAATCACAGTACATAAGCTATAACTGCTAAGTTGCTTCTGAAGGTTTCTCCATATTTGTGCCAGCAGGGTATACTGGGAAAACCCTATAAATTTAATCACACTTTATCATGAAAAATGGCCTCTTTTCCTAAAGGGGGAGCTAAAGGAAGTGAAAATACAGAAATATTTGGATTTCTCTTGGCACAGAAAGAAGAGCCCCTGAACTAATTACATTATTTTTGTCCAGACAGTTGGAAAGCAATCCCTTATTCACAATTACTTTAAATGTTAGCTCCATATTTTCACTGAAATCAATCAAAAGTGTGTCTTATTAAATAAGCATTTCTTAGATTCAAAAGAGTATTAAATAAGCATTTCAAGCTGGACCAAAAGCATTTTCATAATGATCTGGCATTGAAATGCTTATTTACCAAGCAGTGACCTTAACTATTGTTACACTGCAGAACAACAGAACCCAAGATTCTTTTCTAGATGATTACAAGCTGAATTCCCTTTAAATTATTCACAACATGAAAAAATATGATGAAATAGTCAATGTTCTTAACATTGACTCTTAACATTTGTATTCCTTAATACAAAAATGTATTAAGGAAGTATTGACTTCCAAAGGAAAAATCCTCATCCTCTCCTCCACCTTGGGCAGTGTGACATTTACCACTTTTAACAATTTAAACTGAGAAGATTTGAGTACTTTCTGTATTACACATCTCACAAGAGAAACAAAACTTATTCAAAAACTCCAATCCTTTTCCCAAAGTATTAAGTCCATTTCTTTTGCCCAATAGCAAAGGAAAAGGTTGTATTGTTAAATTGTAAAGTCTTAGCTGAATATTTTATGTGCTGTAACTGCCAAGTGGAGAAGTACTTGGAGAGTAAACTACTCTGGAGAAGCAGTAGTCCCCTGATCTCTTAAGTGGATGAAGCCCAGGCAATAAACCTGCTCTCCATCCCTTTGCCAGGGCACCAGCCCCTCTTCTCTGACTTTCCCATCCCCACACATTTTGACCTTAAGCAATGGGGTCTGATCAACCTTTGCTAGGAACAGCCTCAACATAAAAATTCTTAGATATTTCAAGGAAATCGGCAGGCAGGACGAGAGGAGAGAGTTGGAGATAACACGACACAGAAAGAGGCTGAGGACATGCAGCAGCTGCAGCCTCTTGAGAGCTGCAGGGGCCACTCAGCTGCATGACTCGCAGGCACATTTGGGATGTCAGAAGACATATGACAGGATGTGAGCACTGTGTATTATTCCTCTCACGAACAGACAGCTGCCCTGAGAAGCATGCAATACAGGGTTAAGACTGCAAACAGAGGTTGGGAAAGATACAAACGTGGATCAGATAAGGACCTTCTCCATCTCCCCGTTTGCATGAGTTCTGACTATCGGAGAAGCCAACACAAATGCCTAGGGTGCTGTAACTAACCTGGAAAATCTGAAGGGCTACAGAGAAATATCAACACCATTGCACTAAACCAACATTCACATTTCCTGAGCAAAGTGTGGACAGGTGAAATGCTGCAATACTGCTAAGAAATCAACATCCTCTTGTATTTGCAGAGGTTTTTCTCATCCCTATCTCACTACCCTCTGGGCTCGCATAAAATTAATATGTTAACCCAGTGTTGTGTCAAGGATACTGAAAATGACCTACTAATGCTACGGGGCATCGTGGGGAACCTTGCTGAGACTGATGACCATGCAGCTGCCCTCCATTGGGATAGCTGAGAGGGATCAATGAGCTCACTTACAGATTCAGGAGGAAAACAACATAGTGGGTTGCAGCCCTTGAACACAGCTATACCTCCACCCAAATAAAAACTAGTTTTCTGAGTCTCATTTGAGTTCAGTTTTTGTTCACACATATGAGAGAGAAAATGCTCAGAAACCGATTAAAAGAAAAGCACAACACACATGTTTCTGGTATAGGGTCAGAATTACTTTTATTCTCTGAGTAATCTACGATGGACCAGAGGATTCACTGGACCAATCCCCAGTCTTGCCTTCTAACTGAAGCAATGCCTTGAGATTCTAAATCTTCACAAAATTTTTGGCTGAAAAGACTGCAAACTTGGTTTACTTACATACTCCATTTATATAGAAGCTGGAGCAGTGCATTTAAGGGCAGAACTGTCATACTGGTATCAAGAAAAGTGGCAATAAAAGCTTTTGATTTTCCTGTGTGTGCTCCAGATTCTGTATTTGGAAGTTCTAGAGTCTCCAAGAATATTTTTAATTGCTTATTCTCTGCAGAAAGTCCAGATGCTTCCTGGATTGGTTTTTAACTTCTCAATAGAAAAGCAATAACTTCAACAAGTAATAATTTAACCTTAGTACTAGAGCAGCATGGTAACGCCAGAGGGAAAAGAGAAGGTCTCTTGGTTAAAGTGCTGAGCGGAGGCACTGGAGATGAGCTGTAAATACCAGATCACACTATACACTTGTCTCACATAGAATCTCCCTTGGGCTATAAGGGGTAGTTTCTGACTTCATAGAGGCGGTGAGATGAGAATGTCAGTAATAACCAGGGATTGTAAAGATACTACACTAGTTCATACAACTGGCTTGCTGGCCATTTCAGCCAGGATTGTTGTTCATCCCCTAGGTCCACACAACATCCTGCTTACCCATAATTTTATGATCTATCTCCTCTGTGTTTCTGCCTAACAGGCAGAAGAATATAGATCACCACTCTTTTTGAGTGGTGAAGTATGCTGTTTGTGCTCAGACTGAAATCCTTTATTATAATTTTCCCAACATTCTGAGCAGCCTGCCAGAAGATATTTAGAAGAAGAATAAATCTTACTGGTGCCAGGGCTGTGGAGAAGGGCTCAGGACTAATGCAGAGATCTGTTCTTACGAGTGTCGTCTGTTCCTGTTCTGCCAAAGGAAGAATGGCATCTTGGAATTACTCTGCTGTAGGCAAGAACAGCAAGGACAGCACATTATCCTCTGTTGGCACCCAAGGGGGAAGGAAAGAGAAAAAGAAAAGAAAAACACATTGATGCTAGTACTATGAAATACAGCAAATGATGTGGTGCAAGTTAAAATAGTAATTTAGTTACTGAAGCAGCAAAAATTCTAGCGAACTGCATACAGTCAGTTGGTTTTACTGGTTTTTTTTTTTTTTTTTTTTTTTTTTTTTTTGTTGTAGGAAAGATTTCCAGTGGCATTATAACAAATAAGTACAGTATTCTGTAAGCAGGAGAGTGGAAGAAACACACGTGAAAGTGAAATGGCTTTCAATTCACATGTCTGCTACAGGAGGCAAAGGAGCCTGGCACAGCTGAAGCAACCAACATTTATCAACTGTGTGCAAAAGGATATAATGAGCTTGGAAAGATTCTATTGAAAAATTAAAGGGATCTTGCACATATTTAATCTCACTTGGCAAAGACTGCAATAATGGCAGCTATTTCTTTCATGCTGTATGAAAGAAGGTCTAGAAGATGTGAGCACTTGAATCTTTAATGGAGAGGATATAATAAATAAAGTTGAGAATAAAGGGATTTTTCTTCTTCTGTTTATCAGGTTTTGGACAGTATGTACAATATCTATATTGATGATGTCCATTTATGATAAGCAATCACACATTAGTGACCACTGAGCTCTTTAAAATATGTTCTGCTTAAGGAAGGTGATGGAGGCTTTAGATAAAAATCTTCAGTGACATTACTGGCAATGGGCTGCAGGAACCTAAAGAAGAAAATACGGGAAAATAATAATCTTGAGATATATATATGCATCTGTTGCAAAGAGGAGACTCTGTGTGATAGCCAGAGAACACTCTGAGCCTAAACTGTAGCATGAAGATGTCACTGGAGAAAGAAAATCTTTCTGTGGGGGATGCCCAGTAGGACTATGGGATAGATGTGTTCAAAGAGGCTGTGGGACCTCGCACTAGTGACAAAGGTACAGGCAATTCTGCCTCAGGGCAGGGAACATATCAGACATGATGTTTCTATGTAATTTTGACACAAGAATGTGTTGCAGTTATCATGATGGGGAAGCTGTAGTATTTGATAAAGCTGCAGTGAACGGCTCCTATTCCAAGTTGGATAGTGGATGAGTTGCAGATAACAGCAGATGCTAAGAAGAAGCTGAATTCAGAGGAAAGAGGTTCCATTTTTCTTTGAAAAATGATCATAATTTAGAGTAACTGGCTATAAAAGAGACATCTGTGGCAACAAAGCCCAGTTAGGGTCACATCATTGGGCAAACTGCACAGACAGGACTGCCAAGACAGCCAATATTATATTGCCAAGCGCAGAGGACAAACTGCAGACTGGTGCTTCTGAGACTTCTCTATGATTTTAACTAAATTGTTGGGTTTCCATTTTTTTCCTCAGGGACCCACAAAGGCTTCAAGTAGCAGTCTGCTTTTTTCCAACTGCAAATTGTAGTATGCATACTGACATATCTTTCAGGCTTCAAAAAGGTAGAATTTCAGTCTGTAGAACAGGCTTGGCTGGTTCGTAGGGTAACCACATCCAGTGACCCATCAATAGTAGAAACTCATTTTCAAAGACATAGCTTTCAAGCATGGCTTTTATCTCCTGAAGAGAGGAAAGAGTTGCCTTCATTTAAAGATCCTAAACCCAGTGTCAATTACTATAAGAATCAGGAAGATTCTCTTCAAATAGAAGCATGAACACATAACAAGTAGCATTTCAAGTGAAAATGTCTCCTGTTTTTCTCTCAAGAAACCCTGGAAACTGAAGAGAGGAGCTTCATATGTTAATATATTTCAGGGAATGAAACCCCCAGATTCACATCCCTTTTTCCTGCTATCAACACTCCACACACCACACTATCCAGCTGCTTTTTATGCATCACAACCAGCACTGCAAGTGCTCCTCATGCAAGCTCCCAGACATGGAGCACCGAATTCAGAATAAACCCTGAAATATCAAGGCTTTCACATAACAAAGTAAGAAAAGAAAACAGCAAGGCACAGACAGGTGTCACAAAGTCACACTCTTTTAGAACAAAAAAAAAAGTATTTTTTAGCACGCCACGTAAGTGATGTTTTCACAAAGTGAAATGGGATCAAATCCTCAGACAATACACCGCAGAAAAGCAGGCACCCTCACTGAACTGTTCTCATTAAAACACTCTCCCTCTGTCAATGCTATCACTACTTTTTCTTAAAAAGGGAAAAAAAAAACCAAATCAGCTTTCATTTTCAAGTGACCTTTTAAAAAATTCCTTTCTATAAAATATTAAAAGCATTGTTGAAAACAAAAAAAAAACCCACTCCTATTTCTGTGCTGATAAAACCACAGGTTGATTATAGACCTTTGTGTTTTTCTCATGTATTAAGCTAGCCTTATGCAGTCCTTGCTGACCTGGGATAAGAAAAAAAACAAAACCAAGCAGAAACCCGTAACTATTATTCCCCATGCAGGCTCACCATGCAGATGCTGGGATATTAGCTTGAACTGGCCAAGTATGAGAGAGGAAGAGACTGTGAGAGATGAGGAGATAATATCACACAATGTCACATAGCAAATGGCAATCACTGTGCTCATCAGCAGCCAAACAGCCACACTGATATCCAGCAGCAACATAATTACATTTCAAATTAGTTTTCTGCAATGCAAAAGGGAAAATAAGAAAGGTGGTCTGATGTGATCAAGCTAGAGAAAGAGACTTGAGTAATATACTTATGTTTCTGTTCCATTATTATACATAGAAAATGAGGGTGTACAATTCCAGCTCATTTTCTGATGGTTCAGGGTCATCCTATTAGGAACAACATATTTACTGTGAACCTGAAGAGTCAGTATTGATTTGAATATAAGTGTTTATACCTGGTTTTAGGATCCCTCTTTTCCTGTGCTGTCCTAATGAGCCATGAAAATAATCACAGTTAATTCAGAAATGCCCAAACATGGCTGAAACAGGCCTTGGAACTGCACTACCATTTCGACACCAGTAACACGAAAGGAATAAATTTCCAGCTCAGTGGCTTTGAAGAGAATAGGAAAACACCAAGGGGATATGGGATCAGGATTGATTTGCTGTAGAGAAATACTTAACAACAGAGGCACAACGCAGGCCTCACACACAGATGTTATTACAGGAGCAGATAGTTTTTGTGCTTTGTCTTATCTCCTTCTGCATGGCCTGAAAATGTATGTGCTAAAGGTGGTGGCACAACTGGAGTTTTGGACCAGTTCACACACGCATCAAGTATAAAAAAGAGCACAGTTGACCAACACAGGCTTGCAGCCTAAATTCCATGCTAAGAAGACATAGGCAGGCTTCTTAGTGACAGAAATGACCTTGAACCAACCAGTGTAGGGTTTTTTTACTGGATTCATTGCAAAAGCAGAGCCATTTAGAGGATTCTTTTTAAGTAATACACTTTGAAATTAGCTTCTTTATATTCCTTTTTACTATACTGGATTTTCCACTTGTTTGATATTTTGCTAAGAAGAAAATGCCTGACTGTACACAAACTTAGGAACTGAATCAATAAGCTACTATTATGGGTGAAACCTGTTTGAAGCAGAGGTGTTTGGCAGCTCCATTTCATCTGGACTAAAAATAGGAGGCAATTAGAAAGTAGAATAATAAAATGATACCAATTCATCCACCCAAATATAAATCTCAGGAAAGGTTATTTAGGATTTGCATCTACGCAGACAAGAATGTTTTGCTAGCTATTAATGTCATGAGAGGTGAATGTATGTAGAACGCATAGAGAGAACAGAAACACATTAAACCTTTTAAGTGTAAGAGACATTCCCAAACCTAGACAATAAGAACAGAACTGGAAAAGTTGTTCTGCAAGTCCAGAAACAGAGACTTTGAGCAAAGCAGGAACCAAGGCTTGGCCTCATAGGGAAAGAAAAGTAGTCTCATTATCTGTAGCCTAACGTGTCTGGTGAAGCAGGTCACAGGGTGCTTGCTTTGTGAATAAACTTGATGGCAGCAAAGAAATACCAGACTGCATCATCAGCTTTACCTCCCTGATGAGCTAGTCTGCTAGGCTCCAAAAGCTGGCTACCACCTTGGTACTACCTTCTCAGTGATAGTACTGATTAATGCCTATAGTCAATTTTAAGCCTAGGCATTGTGTTTAAGCACTTCACTGCATAATGATAACTGCAGGAGATAAAGGAGAAAACTACATTTTCCCAAGTAATTTCCTTCTGTTTTGGTATCAAGTTGTTATTGAACTAGGAGTGCAAAATGTCCCTTTTATGCATAAATGCTAGCTGCAAGGCGGTGTCTTTTAAAAATGGTGTCTTTTAAAATGTAGTTTCTTTATCTCCCAGGACCACGCAAGCACTGGTCCTACTGAGCTCACTGGCAAATCAGCTGCTTCCTGCAGGACCAGGGTCAGACATGTATTTGTGAATGCTGTCACATAAAGTGGCAAAAGGCCTCATTTCATTTCATTTTTTTAAGACATAATCCTGTCTCCTCTTTTCTGCTTCAATTTTTTTTTTCTTTCTTCTATTTCTATCTGTCCAGAACCTTTCTGTCCCTTCACTCTCCTTTATTCCATCCATCATCTATTTCTCTGCTGTCATCTGTCACTTCTGTCTTGTCCCAGACCCCCACCCTCTCACTTTGCTATCACTTCTTTTAAAGTGATAGTTCAATGGTGAAAAGACAAGAAAGGGAAAGATATAGGAAAAAAGCCGATTAGTGCTGCTACTGCAACTTGTAACTCGTTTCCATGGCTTCCCTGAATCCTGCAACATTTTCTAGCCATCAAGGAATCACAATAAACTGTAGCCCCTGATTATGAGGGCAGGAAAAGCAAGTGGCACAGAAAACTTGGTAATTCCCATCCAAAGGCTGCAATTATCTACCAGCAGCAGAGCTGCAGTGACAGGCTGTGATGCAGAGCCCTCACCAGAATGTATGCTGGTGTTATACCAACTAATAAAGAGTTGCAGCAGAGATGTGCTAATTATATTTTTCCACTTCAGTGTGTATTGAACATTGTAAACTATCATTTAGTGTCATTATTTTAATGATATATTATGTTGATAATACTATCTGGGTTAATTCCCAAATCTGAAATCCAGGGAGAAAAAGCTACTCTGATGCTTTAAAATTGTGATTTCTCATTAACCCTAAAACACAAACTACTATAGTCACAGCTCCAGAAAAAGCATTCATTCACCAGCAAAGGTGGCAACTATAATCGTATTGGAAACAGCTGTCCCAAACTAATTGTAATTTCTATTATTTTAGTTAGAGAAAAAAACTCAGAGATAAAACAAATATTTTGTATAGTAAGACCCATGATTATGTGCTTTCTTTTAAAGCATCTCTCGTCTTTTGCTGAGAGAGGGGAAACAGTCAGCAGTGTATTTAGCACTGGCACAGAAGCAGAAAATAGATACACTTTTGTATGCCTGTCTCGAAGGTTTGAGGACATTAAAGTGTAATAAAGTGAAATTAAAATATGTAATTCTAATCATGCATGTTCCTCAGAGTTTTAAGCAGTATTAGGCACCTGATACTTTAAAGGGCATATTTTCCCCCTAGTCTATTAGTCTGCAATCAATCAGCAAGTAACAGTTACCCTGAAATTCCACCTGAATCAAAACCCAGGCATTTTCTTATAAATGTATGCAATGATTCCAACACAAACCAGGATCTTATGACAGCTCACATAAGCATTTGCTTATTACTTTACACCTCATTGTCTCTGGACTGTTGCAGAAGCAAGGAGCCCTCTGTAGACTCATTGCCCACAAAGTACTTAACTAATGGCTCAAGGACAAGCTGGAAGTGACTGTCCTACAAGAAACACACTTTCTTCAGGTAAGCAATTTTATCTACCTTCCTATTAGATATTTGTGGTTAATATCAATGCTTCTCAAAAAGAAGTTTAAAGATTAGACATAAGATTTAAGCTTTAAACATCCTTGAAAGTCACTACTGAAAAAATCCTGATGTCTAGGTGTTTGAATGGTCCTCTAGACACATGAATCCTCCAAGAGTTTGAGTGCCTTTTCCCTAGCACTCATCAAATCAGGAATGACCAGCTCAAGTAACACAGGCATCTGCTAATATGGGATATGCCAATGGGACACATGAATCAAGTCTAGGATCTTTAACATCTTCCTCTCATCTACTGCAGACTGGCAGAACAGGCTCTCTGCTAAGCCCCACACACCTTCAATGCCAACTACTTGCTAACAGGGCCCCAACAGATTCATTTAGTGTTTACCAAACCATGAAAAAAATATATATTCTTCCCCAGATAGAGAAAGACAGAAGAATTCAAAAGGACTCACAAAGCATGTCAATTACCCACTGGGACAGAGAATAGTGGCTGCAGCAGCAAAGACTCACTGGTGCAGTTTCTTTTCCCCAGCCCTGCAGGAAGGCCTGCTCCAGCAACTACATGCAATCAAAACAGTTTTAAAAACAGTGGATTTTAGGTATTCAGAGGATACATAGAATCATAGAATACTTAGGGTTAGAAAGGACCTTCAGATCATCTAGTTCCAACCCCCCTGCCATGGGCAGGGACATCTCACATTAAATCATGCCACTCAAGGCTACGTCCAACCTGGCCTTGAACACCGCCAGGGATGGAGCACTCACAACTTCCCTGGACAACCCATTCCAGTGCCTCATCACCCTTACAGTAGAGAATTTCCTCCTTATATTCAATCTAAACTTCCCCTGTTTAAGTTTTAACCCATTACACATTCTCCTATCACTACAGTTCCTAATGAAGAGTCCCTCCTCAGCATCCTTATAGGCCCCCCTCAGATACTGAAAGGCTGCTATGAGGTCTCCATGCAGCCTTCTCTTCTCCAGGCTGAAAAGCCCCAACTTTCTCATCCTATCTTCATACAGGAGGTGCTCCAGTCCCATGATCATCCTCATGGACCTCCTCTGAACTTGTTTAACAGTTCCATGTTCTTTTTATGTTGAGGACACCAGAACTGCACACAATACTCCAAGTGAGGTCTCACGAGAGCAGCGTAGAGGGGCAGGATCACCTTCCTCGACCTGCTGGTCACACTCCTTTTGATGAAGCCCAGGATACAGTTGGTTTTCTGGGCTGAGAGTGCACACTGCAGGCTCATGCTCATTTTCTCATCGACCAACACCCCCAAGTCCTTCTCCTCAGGGCTGCTCTGAATCTCTTCTCTGCCCAACCTGTAGCTGTGCC
>JAOEHX010008245.1:0-14669 GCA_025448015.1 Bolborhynchus lineola
GCTGTTCTGGCCCTGGATGTGCACCACCAGCTGGCAGGAAGGCTCCATCCAGCGCTGACCCCATTGCAGACCCCAGCCCCACCATGGGGGGATCCGGAGGGGCGTCCGTGATGGCTCCAGGGGGGAATTACCGGGAAGGGGCCACAGAGCCCCCTTTGTCCCGGGCCACTGCGGGAGCAGAGGGTCACCCTCTTCCCTCCCATGGCACCGTAAAGGGATTTAAGGCACGGCTTGTCCCCCTCAGCGCTCATGGGGCTGTACCGGCGAAGGCTCTTTCTCCCTGTGCTGCCCCAGGGATGGAAACCTCGCACGGGGAAAGGGCAGAAGCGTTTGAGGTAAACCCCATCCTGGCGAGAGTTCGGAACACAACGGCCCCTTTCCAAGCAAGGGCAGCGACTGAGGAGGGTCTGTGCCGTGAATTAAGGCCACGTCTCACCCTGCTGAGGGAGCTGAGCAGGGGCCAGGCCGCCCTCTGGGCTATTTTGAGCAGTTGAGGTCGAAGGGGATCTAAAGCCTCTGCTCCAGCACTGGATGTTTCATTGGAGCTCTATTTGGTTGCTCGAACTTGCGGGGCCCAACGCGCTATTGAATTCCTTCAACCCCCTTTATCACGCGGATGCAGCGGGAGCGGACGCCCGCGGGAGGAGCGCGGCCCCTTTGGGACGCGTTTAGAGCCATCCATCCTTCCCATTGGATTACAGCGTGGAGACGGCTCCTCCCCGCCTGCATCGGCTCAGCAACAGTTCGCTCCAGCGCCCTCCTGGTCAGGGTTTCGTGGGAGTTTATCTCCTTCCTGCGCAGATGGCTCAGGATGCAGAGCTTGGGAATGGGGCTGGGGCAGATGTGGACACAGCGGGAGAGCTTAGGAAGGGATTAGATGAGCGGAGGTGCTGGGCTGGTGCTGATCCTCCTGTGGAGGGCTCAGGGGAACAAGGACGAGCTGGAAAGGAAGGTCCTGTGCCCTGCTTGGGGTTAATGGTGATGACCGAGTTCTCTGTTAGCACACAGTGCTCTCAGATAGGCTCAGCTCCCCGTCCGAGGCATCCGGGGCTTTCCTCATGGATAATGGGGATTGTTGGGATGAGACAGATGGGGGAAGCAGGTCCTGTTGCACGGAGCAGCCGGATTGAGTCCTGACTGCAAGAAGTACAAGACCTAGTGCTGGTGCTGATGTTTCTCTAAAGAGTAGCTTGGAGCAGGTTAGGCATCATCAGTGTGAAGTGGCCTTTTTGAGGATTTTATTCCTTAACAAATCCATTTCTAAATGGATTTATTAAATTCGTGGGTTTTATACAAAACCCATGTACAATGTCTATAAAACCACCATATAACATAAAACCCCAGAGCAGCCGCACCAAAGTGTTCTTCATGTGGTATTCCCCCAGCTAAAGGCACACCTGGGCACCAGCCAGCCTGCTTGCAGCCTGCACACACCTGCATCGGGGCAGGAGGCTGTGAACCTGTCCCCCATGCACACAGGCCCCTCTCCAGGGCCTGTCCCCACTTGTTCACAAACCGGGACACAATTCCTGGCACTAACAGCTGGATCCGAGGAGGTGGAAGGAGCTCCCGGGCACAGAACACACTCCCCACCACCAAGGCTGAGCTCCCTGCCTCCATCCGGAGTGCCAGGGGACATCAGCAGGATGCCTGCAGTGCACAGTCAAGGGTTATTTGAGGAACAGGGTGGTCAGAAAGCAAGTCTGAGCCTTTCACAACATCAGAGAAGCTTGAGATTTGTTTACGGAGCCTAATTATAGCAGTTTGGTGCCAACAGAATCAGGAAGATGAAAGATGTGCTCAGAGGAACGAATATGCAATGGGCGCTTGCAGTTGCTGCATCAAATCCCTCATAAAAGAGCATTCCGAGCCCTTGTAAAACATACCTGGGACCAGAGGTGAATAAGAGATGAGGCTCAGGAGAAGTAGCGGGGGGAAACGGCTGCGGCGTTTCGTAACCAGGGTGAGTCAGAGATGGTATTTGTGGGAATGTACACGCAGAAGGCAAGAATTTCCCTGGGGAGGCAGGGAATGGCTGGGATCTGAGCATCGGCACTGCTCCGGCTCCACTCCCTGAGCGAAGGGAGCTCAAATGCCAAGGGGAGGATGGGGCAAAGCAGAACAGACCCGGCCTATGTCCCAAGGAGTTAATGGTTAATAGTGGGGAGAGCAGGCTTAAAACTAGAGACCTTTAAACAGAGGAACCAGTGGCATAGGAGTCAAAGGGATCCAAGTCTCTCCCGGCTGTCCCGCATGAGCAGAGCGCCTGCCCGAGGCCCGCTGCTGGGGAAGGGAATCCGAGGAGCAATGCAGCTCCTCACTTCTTGCCGTGAATCCAAGCAAGACCAAACACCAGCTGCATCCTGCAGCGCCTGTGCTCCTGGATAGACCCTGTTAGGCTGCGGGGAGCAGCACTGGCTCCGGCCGGGCTTCCCATGGGATGCTCCTCTCGGCAGCAGCAACAGGACCGAGGGAGGGGTTCAGATGAACAGAAAGGGATTGGGATCAACGACGTCCTCGTTCACAGGTCCTGTCTCCCCCAGCACCTCCAGCTCTGGGTGCACACAGGGATACGTGACTTGGAGGCAGGAGAGACCCATGTTCATTACCCCATTTACAGGCATCGGAGTACAGTGGTAGTGAGTTCAGCAAGTGCGTACAGACCAGACTGGAAGTGGAGCTCGACTGTCACACCTTTGGTCCCTTCTGCTGTGGGCATCATTCCTTGATGCTCTGTCACACTCCCAACCTCAGGATGTGCAGAACAAGAAAGCTGAGGTAAAGACGGTCCCAGTTATTCTTTTGGGTCCAAGATGAGCAGACTCCTGGTACCTTTCACCCTGGTTTTGACAGGAGGAAACTCCACCATCCCTCTGTCTGAAACAGGAACCAGGGGAAGCGCAGGTTATTTCCTGCCACCTCCCAAACTGGGCATTGGAAGCAGCACAACTCAAAGGAGCATCAGTGATTCCTTGCTATTCCTCCCTTAGATTTGAAGCCAAGTCAAGCAGGGAACACTTTGCCAACAAGGCAGGGTAAAAGCTAAGACCTTGTAGGACATAAAGCTACCACTGAATGAGGCTTTCCTGATCAGGGCACATCGAGCAAAGTGAAGATAAAGGATTACTGCTTGCTGCAGGCATTCATGCACAAGAGAGACATTGATTTTGCTCTGCCTGCTTTTGGCTGCTCCCAAAGGTTCAGTATTTGACACAGTACAGTTTAGGCAGTTTGTCCCATAAAGGTATAGGCCATTGGCATGTGCTGGCATCAGCAGCACATTCCCTTTTCCAAGCCTTGGAGCAGGAGCTGCGTCCCAGGAGGATCAAGCACTGGGGAGGAGTTTGAAGCTCTTACTATGGCCAGGAAGGAGGTGGCTGGATTCAGATGTAGTTTGCCACGAGGGAGGAGATAACACTGCTCTGATCTTCATGATAAAACGCTTATCGAGTATATTGAGCTCTGAGGCAAGCCAGGCAGTGGTTAGGACCTGCTGAGCTGCAGTCAGGATGAGACATTCATCACTGCAGTGACTCATCTGCCGTGGCTGCTTTGTCTCATGTTCTGCCAGTGTGAAAACCAAGGCTTGCTCCACATAGTCCAATAGAGAAAGGTTTGGGAACCATACACACAACAGAGGTGGTTCCAAATCCCCTTTTCCCAGCAGATTAATAAGGGCCTTACACCAAGGCCACACAGAATTTAGGCATGCTTCATCCAAAGCCACTTGAATAGGCACATTACATGCACACACATGACATGGAGCCAGGGAAATGAATGTTTCTAGGTATAAACTGACTATTCCAGCACATTTTCCCCTGTAGTAAATACTGACTGTGCTGGTAAGGAAAGGTGAAGGAGAAAGTAGCCTAAATTCTTTGTTAGAGATAGAGGGAAGCGAGTCAAACATCTACGATAGCCCAAAAGCATAGATTTAGCATCACTCTGCCAAGGCACTGGGCTGCTCTTTTATAGGGGATGTGATTCCTGAGCTTGTCAGCAAAACGGCTGTTCAATAGCTCCACTTTCACTCTAATCCACTCGTGTCCTATGGAGGTTACACAGCTCTGGAGGGATGAACTGAGCAAACCTTTATCCTGGTTGTTTCCCTGCAGCCAGAGTGAAGAGCTCCATTGTATTGGGAAGTGCCACGAATGGGCTGCGAACCTCAGTTCTGCTTTTGCGATGGAACAGAGAGGAGCAGCAGCGAAGCTTTGTGGCCTCCAAGTCCATTGCTCCCAGAAATGCCATCGGAAAGCTGCGAGGGAGGAATTCCAGCGACCGGGAAGAGCGAGCAACATTGACACCTACCGATGGGTGTTGTAATTGCTGAGAGTACCCCGCCGCTGGGCCTTGTAAAGCAGGAGGAAGAGGCTCTCCTTAGTTAAAACGACATTAAAGCTGCTTTTATTTGCCTCCTGCAGTGCTTTCAGGGTGAACTAAACTGCTGCATGTGCAGGGAAACCTCTTCCTTTAACCCAATTTCTTCATTGAATTCGTGGAATGACTCTCCCAAAAGGCAGAGTAGGAAGCCGGCAGAAGGAGCTTTACCTCTGTTTTCCCTTCAAACCTCTCCTCTACAAAAGCTCTCAGCAAACAAACTTCAGACATTCCACAATCCTGAATAGCTTCTTATGAACCGTTTGGGAAAGAAATGGGAGAAAAAGGCTCCAGAGCTGAAAATGTGTCCACCATTAAGGGGAAGAACATGTGAAGTAGGAGATAGCGATGCCCATACTTGCTCCTAGATTACTGCAACAAATACAGCTTCTCCATGCTACTCCCAGCACAGGCTATATGTATATAGGTACAGACACATCTGGAGCATAATCCCATAGGAAATTCCCAAGGAGTTTCCAGGAACACCACTGCACACTAAGGAGGACCATTCTGGCAGCAGAATGCCTCCATGGTGGTAGCAAGGTGCCTGAACATCAGACCCAAACCAGGCACAGCTCTCCCTGGGTTTCCATTGGCAACATCCCAGAGCTCTTCCATCCAAGACCTAAGCCTGGAATGCGTTTGTGGTGGACAGCTCAGCATTTGTGCTCTCCACAGCAAGGGCAGGGAGAACAAAACCACCTCTCTAAAGCAACGGTTTGTGCACACAAGGTGGGCAGGTCCGGGGCGGTTCAGGTTTTGGGGGAAAAGAGCAGGTTTTAGGGAGTTTGTTTGTCAGTGGACAAACGCATCTCACAGGAGATGGTAGAGTGCCATTGGAAAGCGCTTTCATCATCCCCACTATATCACCCACTCCAGACCCAGAACTCCACTCCATGAACATTGCATCGTGCAAACAGCAAAGTAAAACAAGTTCCTATAGGAGAAAAGGATCCTATAGAATATAGGATATATATCCTACAGGATAAAAGGCAGCTCAGGTCACAGGGACTCCTGGACCTGCAGCACCTGAGCCCAGCTCCTGTGTCCTCCCTGGTTCTCTCATGATGCTCACACTTGTACTCAGGAAAGGACCTGAATCCACATCTGGCCTTAATTCCAGGATGGCATTTCCCAGGGGGTTCTTGGTGCCCTCCCATGAGAGCAAGGCAGAGGGACAAAGAGAGCAGGCAACGGGGCAGATGGGCTTGTGTCACGAGGGAGATCACAGAGAAGGGTCCTCACTGCTTCCCTTGAGACCTCTCCCTTCTGGCTCTACAGCGTGAAAACAGCAGCTCCTCAGAGGAGTCCTCACAGCACAACCACAGGGACATCTTCAATCCTCTTTTCCCTGCACCCTTCAGGCACTGCCATCACCAGCATTCCCTCCTCCGTGTCTATAGCAACTGGAGAGTACACACACACCCTGAGCCTGGCAGCATGGCAGCAGGGGTGGAAGGGAGAGGTGAGCCCTGCAGGCTCCTTCTGCCCCGGTGGCATTGGGCTTTCCCACAAGCAGGCTGCTAAGCTACTCTTTGCTCAGGCTGGGATCAAAGAAGCCTTTGTAGCAGGAGGGAACAGGCACCCAAAGGGTGCACAAACAGCCAGGGTCAGAGGAAATTCCTCTGTGGAAGACAAAGGGATGCTCAGCCTCAGCGACTTAAGAAGGGAAAAACCCAGCAAGTGATCACCTCCACGTGGTTTTACCTCTTGGTCTCACAGATGCACAGAAGCCGATCTCATTTGGAACATGCCAAGAGAGGAAAATGTTCCCTCTGCACGATGCCCCAGACAGGCTGGGAATCCAGCTGAAGTCCATCAGGGGACAGCCTTCACTTGGGCCAGGCTGCTACCTGAGCCAAGAGGTAAGCTCGGTTTTCCTGCTTGGAGCTTTTCCTTCCTGGAAGTCACCTTGTACAGGAGCACTAAGACCACGGCAAGGAGAGGAATCAATAGGAATAACGCCTGCTAACGTCCTTCTGCCCTTCCCCTAATGCAAATGGTGTCAGCGAGACACTTGTGCTTTTGAATTGCAGAGAAGCAGCTTCAGGTACTCGTTGGAAAACAAACCTCTGAGCAATAGAGGCTATGTGATAGGAGCAAGGACAGCCCAGCGTTTCCAAACACAGCCACAGGTAAGAAAGGCACGGGGCGGAGTGGCAGAGCAGCAGCTTTGCAAGAGGCTGCTCCCAACACAGACATCAGGTTTGATCCCATTTGCTGGGACTGCCTCCAACTTCCTATATACAGTGGCTACACATCTCCTTACCCATAGTGTAGTGGTAGGTGTTGAGCCCAGGGACTGATCATTGAACATATGAGCTCTAGCAACATCCACACATGCATCTGTATGAGCACATCCCTTTGTACCGCATACACACACATGTAAGTGGACATACTGAGGCAAAATCAGCTCTCCTGCCTGAACAAACACTTGTCTTCTGGTCCAGCTTCTCTAGAATAACCATTTATTAGGAGAGACATCATAGGAGACAGTGGGTAAGGATACGGAGTATAGAATTGATCTATTCTAGGGGGGTTATGCCATCAGAGCATGCACTGAACAGCAGCTCTGTGATACCCAGGCTGCTGCTCACAGCATATAGGAATGATTTACAGAACAAAGTCTTCCCTATAGAAATCTTCTCTGTTGCAGACTGTGACTCCCAGCCCAGCAAAGTACCAGCCCTTCTGGAAGAAAGAGAGGGAATGCCAACCTGCCTATGCTCCATTCTCCACTAAGACACCACGATTTCCACATAAGCCTTCAGATAGAGAATTATTCCCTGGGTAAAGGAACTCATTTTCTTATGTTTTTCATAATAAGCAGAGAGAAATACTAAGACATGAATGGGAGATGGGTTCCTGAGGTCGCAGAAATACTCTTTTTAACTTCAAAAAGCTTCCTTGCTTTAGTCTTTAGTCTTCTGCATGACTTGGAATACCACAACACGCATTTCTCCCATGGATCAAGGTAGGGCAGGTAACTTCTGGTATTGCAACCATCACATTCCAGCTCCAGAAACAGGCTACTTTGTGCCTGTTTCCTTTAGACCTGGAACTTACAAAGCAGACAAGCAATTGCACAAAAGAATCACTTGGCCGATGAAGTTTGGCTCCCCAGACTGGTCTTTAGTGCCAATGCCACCAAGAAGGATGCTAAAAATGGAGGTACAAAAGGTAAGGACAGGGATAAGCGGATGTTATTCCTTGCTTAATGCTCCTGACAGAGAAAATTGTACGGCTACATTGTGTTTGCACTGTGTTTTGGCATCATTTCCTCACTGGGCTGCTGGGTACATGGCTCTATGAGCCTGGGGCACAAGGTATAAAGTGATTTTCTATCTGAAAATGCTGGTTTGCTAAAACAATTACTGTCCTCCAAAATAAACCCCTTCTGTTAAGACATTTGATCCGGAAGTTTCCATTCACAAAGAGAGGAAACCAGAGCACAGATTTATCCACGTAGCTCTGCTTAAAACAAAACCTTTCCCATTTGAAACACAGGTTTAACGCTCTCGACACCACCTCACACCTTCCTGTGCTGTTCTGAAGCACTTGGCGTTGCCGATAGCTATCAGTTGTCTTTTAGATAACCATAGACAAAGAATTCAGGAGACACCGGAACCGAGTGGCCTACCTGAGTTTATACTTCAGCTGAGGAGCCAGAGCTGCTGCCACGTCCCCCTTCCAGAGGGGCACCTCAGGCCTCACCTTTGCTTCCCATCTGCTCCTGAAGACACCCATCTGCATTACGCAGCCTCTCCAAATAAAGGCATTGCAGAAAGAGAGGTTTCTTGTCACTATTTGTGCTTACCTGGTGCTGCCACAGGTAGGTTCAGGCTCTGTGCACAGCCAGCAGCTCCACTAAGTAGCACTCATCTGAGGATAACAGGATGGGATGGGTCAGCCCCTGTCTGACCTGCTTTTGCATTAGCAGCTTTTTCCCTCTTGACATGAAGAAGATGTTCTCAAGCAACATGCTGCTAATTAAGCTAAATTTAGCCTGAAACAGAAAGGTCCTGGCATTCATCATCAGTTGTTTCTGTAATGTACAACTCAGACCCCAGGGATTGCTATAAACGTTTACAAACCTCCACTCGCAGACTCAGTCTGTGTGATCACAGGCTTGATTCAACCTCAGGGGAAAGCTCAGAGCAGGCAACATTCATTCTCATTACAACTCCCAGTCACGATGCAGGCTTTCAGATGTTTTGGGTCTATTGGTGTGTTTCTGGAGCAAATTTTACCTATAGCCCAGTTTCAGCTATAAAACCAAAATACATTCTTCCAGTTGCCCACTTTTGGTGTTCAAGCGTTCTCACATCTGCCCTGCGACAGCTGCTTGTCTTTCCTAGGCACGTTGGCCCCTTCACAACCACAAGATATTGCTTTGTGGCAGCAGCTGTCACAAAGGGATTTACTTGCTGATGTGCAGCTGCCATCTCCTGCAGGAAGGGGTATGATTCACTGGAGACTGCAGTCTTAGACCTGGGGTTTACGCCATTCAGATGCTTTTCCACTCCTAAAACTTCAAGTACTCAGCCCATTTTGCTTGTAGGAGATAAAGTCTCTTTTATTATGAACATAGAAATCACAGGTTTCATTCTACACTTTTCCCCCTCCCCAGAGAGGGGCTTTCTCATTACCAAAAATGCTTAATCCAAGTAAAAAAAGATAAACATTTTTATATATACAAACATACACAACATCTCTGTACAACCAAGGCACCACAGAAGTGACAATGGCACACGCAGGGCTTCTTTTGCTAAAGATCCGAGTCCAGAATGTTTCTCACTGAAACCATCACTCCTTTTTATCTCCCTCCTCCATGGGTGATGGGGAAGAAGGAGGCTTGGGAGGATGCCTTAACATGTACACACAGAACCCTGGTCTCCCTGGGGACTGCAAGAGGCTTCTTGCACTCAGCTATTCCCCTAGGAAACCACGAGCCGCCTGGAAGCCTTTGCTGCCTCTCCCTGCACCATGTCCTCATCCAGAAGAGATGCTCCGGAGACTGGACCAAACTACAGGAGTCTTTTGTCAAAGGAATTTAACTTATAATTTGCCTAAGAAAAGGTTAAGGAAAATGAAAGCAAAGCCCTCCAGAAGGAACTAACAATTACAATACCCCCATCACCGGTTATTTTCACTGCTCAAATGAAGTCTTCTGCTCCAGGGAAATAAAGGGGGGGAAAAAAGAGCAACTTCTATCGATAAAAGCTTGTGTTTGGGACAAAATAAAGTGCAATCAATAGGATGGCCTTGTGGACTGCTTTATCCATACAGCTTTATTCCATATTCCAAGTTTGTTAGCACAGCATCTTTCAAACCAACTGGTGGAGGCAGGGACTCTCCAAGGAGCTGTGCTGTGTTGAAACTAACAATAGAACTGAAAAATAGCCTGAAGCAGCTGTTGGATCCTGCCATTCACACTGCTGGAAAATAACCTCAAAGCAGAACAGGGTAAACACCACACTTAAGCACTTTGAAGTGCAGCTGCAGACAGAAAAGTAGGAATAAAACGCCATGCTCACTCTGTACTCTCTTACCAACGCATCAGCCACCTTTAGTTTATAAAGGAAAAGTCTGTTTGCTTTTACCTGCCAAGAATCCAAAGAAAGAAACCTCCCTGGGATTTTTCTGTCTCTCTTAACACACACTCCTTAGATTATAGGGCCAGGCAGGGCTGGTGGCTGGTTGCTGGTTCTTCTCTAGCCTGCTGGCCAGCCACAAATAAATGATGCCTTCATATCTGGCAGAGCCCGCTGGGAAGCACTGAGCAGCAAGAACCTTCCACATCCCCCATCTCTTCAGAGAGTAAATCCTACGACAGTGAGAACAAACCAAAGTAAACCAGACAATTCCCATCTGGAACCCAGTGGCCTTCAATGCTTTTATGGCAAGTGGCTATTCCAAGTCAGCAGGAGAGCAGAGGGAGAAGAGGGAGCATTGCAGACCAGGATGAGAGTGCAGTTCACTATGCAGAGAGAGCTCATTCTGCTTCTGCCTCTCCTGTCCTGCTCCATGCCTCTCACCCACTGCTGTGCAGGTGAGATCCCCTCCAGGTTTCTCTTCCTCTGAGCAGCCAACTGGCCACACACCTCACTTCTTTCTGCGGATCTTGGGCTTCTTCACTGGCCGGAGGTAGGGATTGTCAATCATGTTTTCTTCCCCATTCCGACTGCCTGACAGGGAGGTGTTCTGCTGTAACACGGAAGTGTTCTCCTTCTCAGGTCCTGAATCATCCTGCCAATATACGTGTAAACAACCAAAGTTAGGTTAAACAAGACTTAGAAGTTCAAACCATATAACCTACGGGCAAAACAGATCAGCAACAGCAACAGTCGAGACAAACAGCAGCACACGGAGCTGCAGTAAAGGTGAGGACTCCAGATTTCCACCACAAGAACCACCCTCGTCAGGAACAGTGTGGGATGATCACACTGAAACCAAGGTTGTACTGAAAGGTCATGATCCAAGCTCATTTTGCATTGCACCCTGCAGGAAGTTAAAGAACCATGACAGTGTTTAGCCATTTACACCTGGTAAAGCACAGCCCACACTGCCTATTTCCACCCACTCTGCCCAGCTGCAAGGAAGACAGGCAAAGAACCAGGCTTCATAAGCTGAAGAAAGTCAGGCCCCAGCGACCTCAACCTCTCCTGCTGAGCATACCGTGCTCATGTGCAGGGGCAGGTTCTCAGTGTCTGTCTGGTCGTCTTGCTCAGATGAATCTGTTTCTTCCATTTGCTGCATCTCCAGCTCAGAGGGGAGAAGAGCTGTCAGGTAGGGGACAGTGAAAGGCCTGGCAGCAATAACTAGGGTGAGGGAAAAAGACACAGTCAGCAAGCTGGGAGAAGACTCCTCCACACAGACATCATGAAGCACAAAGCCAACCAGTTACTTAGACCAAACATTGTCATTGGTTCTGTTTTTAAACACAGACACAGTCTTTTCCCACTGCTCCCAAGGATCAGGAATGAAATATCCCTGCCCCTAAGAGATGGCAGTCTCTAATTTTCTATTTTCTGAGGCCCCTTTATGATTCCAGCCAAGGACACAGCATTATATCAACCTAAAAAGTCCTTCCTGACCTCCATATCAGAAGCATCGCTTAGTTCCCCTTAAGATAACTTTGGCATCTGTGCCATCAGTGAGCCTGGGAAAGTGGGAGTTCTCATCACTGCTTCATAGACAGAGAAACAGGAAAACCTCCACTGCCTACCACAAAAATGGGAGAGAGAAGAAATCACTTGTCCAGAAATTACAGAGGGGCAGAGGCCGGATTGGGATGAGCTTTGAAATTAGCACCTATCAGCCACAAGAAGAAAGCGAGCCTTTGGTGAGGGTGGAAGCCTACCACTTGCCTTTGATTCTCTTTTGCATCCCCATTTTAAATAGAGAACTCCTCATTTCCCAGCCTTCCAGTGCCTTGGAAGGGCAAACACAACAGGAACCCTCAGCACTCAGCTCCAGCAGTAGCAAGACCTTTAAGGGAGTTATGCTGTCATTTACAGGTACTCACGGGGGAATGTACTGACATCATCTTTGAAGAGACTCTGTGTTTCTCCTGTCTTAGCCATGAAGCGGGTCAGGGCTCTCTCCACATCGCGCCGCTGCGATGCTGCCTTCTCCCGCAGGACCTGATAATCAGACACAGGCTCCCGGTATGTCTGTGCAGGGAGGGAAAGGTAAAGAACACCACTGGAGAGCCAAAGTTCACCACCAGCACTGACCATCAGTGTGCATGCATTTCCAGCGAGCTACAGATGTCAATCAGCCAGAAACCTGCAGCAAGTGCTGTCACTGGCTTCAAACAGGCCCCAAATGGCACCAAAATCTTTGTTTTCACTCACCGGTGTCTTGATGTAAGTGTGAGGATCTGGAAACTCTGGGAAATGGCTGGGAATGTGAGATGGATGTGGTTTGTTCTGCCCGGCTGTCAGGGCTTTGGGAGTCACAGGCTGGTTTGTCACAGGAGCTGCAGTACAACACACACACAGAGATCAGCGGCTTCACTCTGCCAAGAGTGAGGCATGAAGTGCCAGCCCACAGCGAGCTGTGACCCCCCCATAGCACATCCCACAAGCAGTAATTTCCCATTATGTTCTCATTCCAGAAGGGAACATGGGTTACTTAACCCCTCTGCTACACAAGGAGAACAAAACCACCTTGAGGATTCTCATGTGCACTGAGAACACTAAAGCAAAGGCACTGACTCAGCTGAGGCTGCTTCCCTCCACCTCCAAACCAATCAGCACTTGGAGGAGCGCTGCCTGCATCCTCCACCAGCAAAGCTCTCTGGACACCAACAGAGGGAAATGCCAAATTCTTTCCAGTTCCCTGCATAAGGAGAGAAGGGATTTCCCACATACGGGCAGTGATGACCATCCTCTGGGAACGCTTGGCATATGCAGGAAGCGTTTCAACATTGAACCCTAGAACATAAAAGAGGAAACAGAAATCACGCCAAGAGTTTATCCTGCCCCAAATCACCCCTCTTGAGCTTCACCACGTTTATTCACAAGGGCTCCAAATTACATGAGAAAGCAGATGATGCACTCTGCATATATTCATACTGTATCCAGTTATATGGAGCCCACAAACACCAGAATGGGGGGAACAGAGCTTCCTACCAGCACAGCTATGGAATCAGGGGGTCCCATCAACCACTCACCCATTTCCACCAGGGTAACCACGATATCAGAGAGTGTGGGCTGTGTCCGGGCTGTGTGTTCACAGTAGGACTTGGCGCTCCTTCCCATTTCAGAGATATCTGGGGGGAGAAAAGCCCAACAAACCCCACCAGAGCTCTGAGTCAGGCACTGAGCACATGCTCATAGCTTCAGAGAAGTGAATCTTCAGCAAATTTAGCAAGGAATGAAGAATAGCTCCGAGAATGCAGTGTCTTATAGGATTTAAAAGTACAGTATGGACAAAATCAAAGCATGAACACCTCTGGGCACCCTGTGCCAGCGCCTCAGCACCCTCCCAGGGAACAGCTTCTGCCCAAGAGCTCATCTCAATCTCCGCTCTGGCAGGTTAAAGCCATTCCCCTTGGCCTGTCCCTACAGGCCCTTGTCCAAAGCCCCTCTCCATGTTTCCTGGAACCCCTTTAGCACTGGAGCTGCTCTGAGGTCTCCCAGGAGCCTTCTCTTCTCCAGGCTGAACCCGCCGCTCACATGCTGAGGACGCAGCCCAGCACGCAGGTGAGTTATTCCACCAGGTAACAAAAATGAGGGGAAAAATGCCCCATAGCATGGAAGTGTGAGGAGGCAGTGGGACACCAGAGAAAGGAGGAGCCTCGGGGTGGGGGGGGAGCTCCGGGCACTCACAGCTCTGCAGCATCTCCGTCAGCGTCTCCACCGCCGCCTTCTCGGCGCTCTCGAAGCCGGCCTCGGTGAGCAGGGAGCTGACCACCACCTGCAGCGTCCTCCTCCGAGCCAGGTAGTAGTTATCAGCCGGGGTGCTCGCCTGCTTCCCGCCCGCCCTCTGCGGCACCAACAGCCCCGCTGGGACAGCGCGCACGGAGCGGCCGCACCGCCGCACATGCGTGCACACATGCAGCATGTATGTGTACACAAGTACATATGCATACACATGTATGTACACACAAGTATACATGCATTCACGTGTATGTGTACACAAGTACACATGCTTTCACATGTATACACAAGTACGTATGCCTACACACATATATACACATATATGTATACATATACACATGTGCATGTATGTACATATAGGTACTCCTACACGTGCATACAATCATACGTATTCATACATAAATACACATATGCATACACTCACACATATACATAGTTATACAAATACATTCACACTTACATATGCACACACACACATATATGTACACACACACATATATGTACACAAGTACATATGCATGCACACAAACACATATACATATACATACATACACATACCTATATGTACACATGTACATATACACGCATATACACATGTACATACATGCACCTACAGGCACATGCATACATATACATTCACACATATGCATACATACACACATGCATACACACACATACGTGCACACACACACGCGCACACACACATGCACACATACATGCACACACACACATGCACACATACATTCACATGCACACATACATGCACACACATGCACACATACGTTCACATGCACGCACACACACACACACACATTCACACGCACACATACATGCACACACACACACGCACATGCACACATACATTCACACGCACACATACATGCACACACACACGCACAC
>JAOEHX010008248.1:0-12036 GCA_025448015.1 Bolborhynchus lineola
GCCAAGTCTGCAAAAATACAACCTCTTAACTTTTATTCTTCAGCAATGAAGGAGGCTCCCTGCCAAATGGGCTTGTTCAGAGTTTGGGCCATAGCTGACCTCCTGTCAATGCCCAGGGCGTCTGCCACAAAATAAATGGAGCATAAAGCTATGCTGGTCCACTATGTGAGGAATGCCAAGCAACTCCAGTGACCCTTGAGCAAGTTTCTTCCACACAGAATTCAAATATTATTGCTCTCTACAGCTACCTGACAGGATGTTGTAGTGAGGTGGGGTCGGTCCCTTCTCCCAGGTAACAAGGAATAGGACAAGAAAAAACAGCCTCAAACTGCACAGGGGAGGTTCACACTGGAGATGAGGAACAATTCCTTCCCTAAAGGGTGCTCAGCATTGGAACAGCTGCCCAGGGCACTGCTGGAGTCTCCATCCCTGCAAGTGGTCACACACCGTGGAGATGAGGCCCTCAGTGCCATGGGTTAGTGGTGGCCTTGGCAGTGCTGGGGAATGGTTGGACTTGAGCTTAAAGATCTTTCCCAACCCAGCTGATTCTATGATTCTAAGTAAATCCAGTGTGCCAGATTAACAGGATTCCCTTTCTCCACGTCGTAGTTCCATTACCTATGGTAAATGTCAGTAATTTTTAAGCCAATGGCATCATACCAGTCAAAACAATAACTAGTGCCATTTCAAAGTGCTGCACAGCCTCTACTCATGGGCCCTGAGGAAAAACATGCTTCCTGAAGAGCTGGACACAGGGATTTTGATAAACCTGCTTGGTTAATAAAGTTGTGATGCCAGATATGATTTTCAGGTTGGGAAAGGCTGGAAATGGGAGAGCAGTCTTGTAAAGGAGTGAAGTACTGAAGGTTTGACTCACCAGTAAGGCGTTCCCACAAAAGAATTGGCAGGGGAGACTATAGACGCAGACCCAAAATCAGCTAATTTCACTTGACCTGGTTCTGTTAGAAGAATATTTCCAGCTTTAATATCCCTTTAAAAGAAAAGAGAAAAGTATACTTCTGGTTACAGCAGAACAACAGTCAAAGATTTTCAATCCCAGAGAAGTCCACTGACTTCTTCTCAATCATAAGAACCTGAGAACATTTAAAAGTCTAACATTAGAGAAAGCTGGAGAAATCAGATACATGGGGTCTGGAAGCCTGGCTGTACCCAAAAAGGGCAGAAGGAAGAGATGAACCATGGTTGCAAGGCTGATGCTTCAAACTGAGATCCAGGAGAGCTGTATCCTAATCCCCAGCTGCGACATCCTTAAACAACAAACACCAGACATCGTTTTCATCTTTCAAATGATGTGAGAGCCTTCCTAGAGCTCTCAGGTAATTCCCACCTTTCAGAGATTAATGGGAATGACACTACTAAAACACAAAAGAAATAACACATTCTGCACCAGCACTTTGTCAATTCCAGCAGCAAGTGAGATAGGCCGGGCTGAACAGAGCCTCGGGTGGCATGGTTTAGTGGGAGGTGCCCCTGCCCATGGCAGGGGGTTGGAACTGGATGAGCTTAAGGTCCTTTCCAACCCAAACCCTTCTATGATTCTAAGCTGAAAGACACTTTAAATTTAACACAATACAAACCCTGCTGAGGTGCCTTTGTCTCCAAAGGGCAGCACACAGGATAGGAAAAGCTGGGACAGAGAGCCACAGAGACAGACATGCACTCACAGCATTACAGCAGCACAGCCATTGGAAGGACCTCCAGTTCCCCATTTCCATTCAAAACTAGCATTATGGAATTATTGTTACTCAAATACATCCTGACATGTCCCCATGGTTTGGGTCTGCGCACCTGTCACTTCTGCTGGAGGACAAGAGCTAAAGGTGCCTTGTACATGCAAGAATGAACACCTCAAAAGTACACAAGAGACAGTACAGGCACCCCCTTTGCTATCATCTCCACTGTACAGCAATCAACAAAGCACTCAGCAGCCACATTAGGTATGAGCAAACATACTTGTTAACTTTGCTTTGTCTTGTGCCTGCAATTAAACATAACATGACCTCATCCTTTGCCATCCCACAGCATGATGTTAGAGCTAACTGAGCTCAGGAGAGCTGAGAGTCCTGCTCTGTCGTGCATCTCCACAAGGTGTCCCTCCATTCCAGGTCCTCATTTCTCCTTCCTTGCTGTGGGGCAGGGAGACCAAAGCTGTCCCAGCTGCCAGCTCTGAGGCCTTCTCATTCAACTTTACTTTTCTTAGTGCTGCTAGACCTTGTTCCTGTAGCTGCACCCATCAGTGCAGCTGAGCAAACTAGGAAGCTAGAAAAGGGCACTCTCACCTCTCCTTTTTAAGGCATAACTTCTATCAGAAAACTAGGAATCTCTCAATGGTCCCCTTTTCCTAGAAGAAAGGACTTGCCATCCCATTTCACAAGTTAACAGACAGGAAACCCCTTGGAAGGAAAGTTGCTAGATGGGGAAGACACGCATGGTGCTTCTAGCAGTGACTGTCCTTACGTTGCAAGCAGCAACACTGAAGTAACTTGTTCTGGTTTGAAAGAGAAAGAGCCAGCTTTGTTACCAATATGCAGTAAGCATGCTACTGGACAGTTCATACAGGGTAGCTAGTGTTCAGGATGTGAAATAGCCCAATTTACAACACACGTTAGAAAGTCCTAATCAGGATCAAGAAAAAACAATTCTCAGTCTCTTCCTATCAATTCCTAACAATTCAATGCACTTTGAAAGCATGTAAATTATTTCAGAACAGGTACTTTCATGCTCACATAAGGGCATATACTGCAAAGGGCTGCTCAAAAATCATTTTGTTTTAATTTTATAAATTGGCATTTGTGTTTAAATTAGTGTTTTACTTAAAAGTGATTTCATAACCATGTGTAGATATACCCCAAATAGTTATTCTAACACGGGACAAGCAACTTGTGTCTCTCAGAATCCCTCACCTCAGCCTCAGATATACCAGTTCTCTGTCTCAAGCTTGCCAGTAGCCTCTAGAGGCCTTTAGCCCCATGAATTAGTCTCAAGTTGCCTCATTCTGATGACTCCCCACTCACCGCACTAACCTGGTTCTCACGCGTTTCACAAGGCCCTGACGTACCAATACACCCCAAATTACACAAACCCCCTAACAAACCAAAGACAAGCTAACAAACCCCATAAAATGACAATGTGCCACTTTACTGACACAGCAGTCAAAAAAAATACAGCCAAGCTCCTGATAAACATCCCACTATAAAAGACAAATCAGGGAACTGCCTCCATGAGCAGCCTCCTATATGAATCTTCTACCTGCGTACTCCAGTTTCTCCCACAGTGGTTTTACTCCTGATTAATGCTTCCATTGATTTCTAAAAGCATAACATTTTACTTACTCCCATGGAAAACGTCTTGCAATGTCTAGTTTTAAGACCAGGTCAGCTTTATCACTCCTCTTTATTTGGCAAACTGAGGGGGATATTTTCCTGTCAGTGTTTGCTGCCATGATTCAGGTATATTCTTTGTTCCTAGTGTCTACAGAGAAAAACTGCTAACATGGAAGGGAATTTAGCACAAGATACAGCCACGTGGAGTTACTGAAACAAACACAGTCACACTCCTTAACAACAGCTTTTAGCTACACGTCTACCCTAGCGTTAGGAGTACTGACTATTATATTAGAGAAACTTTAGATAGAATAACCTTTACCAAAGATGCTTAAACATAGCAAAGCAATTTGCAGACTCCAGAGAGGGGAAGATGGAAGGACATGGAGCAGCACCAAGCTCTAGGCTCACCTATGGATCTTGCAATGAGAGTGCAGGTAGGCCAGCCCCTGCAAGGCACCGTGGGTGATGGCAGCAATCTCCACTTCCTGAAGTGGTTTCTTGTGAACTAGGGGGAAAAAGATTAAGAAAAATCCTAAGTCGGAGTGATCTTGTATTGAGAAAGTGCTCTTAAAGAGAAGAAACCCTGCCAAGTGTGCAGCCAGGAGGTGAGCATCATCACCAGACTAGTTTCCTGGTGGCCATTAGGTCAAGTCTATTGCAGCCTGTGCATTTTAAATCACAGGAAACCAAGGTTTTCTTCGCGTTCCTCTTAGGGCCGACTGTTTATACCAGGAGGTATGGTTAAGTGCAGCTTGCCAATGTATCTGAAATGCTCATTTGATGCTTAGAAAGGAAGACTTCCCACTGGCTTTCCCCCAATAGCAAAAAACCAGAAAAATGAGGAATACTAGCTATAGAAGAGATGTCCCAAAGCTGCCATATATGCCTGAATATGATCAGCACGTGTCTTTGGCTGACCATATCTTTGATACAAAAGGTATGGCTCAGAAAGAGGACTAGGCACAATTTGGCTTAGATTCCCTGTTCCTCTGCAGGCGCTGCTGTTCTAGTTTTGAGGTCATACCAGTCTCTTGTTCCATAAAGCCATCTGTAATTATTCCTCCAAACTGCAAGGCAAGGACAAAAGTGATCTCTGCTGGTTTTTGTTATGGATATTCAGAAAACAGGCAGTCTGGTTCAGTCATCTCGCAGGCACAATTACAGGAACACAGCTATATACATTCACACCTTCATTTTACAACACATAAATGTGCTGGCCAACTATACGTAGCACTGGCCTCCTGAGAAAGTCTCAGTTTACCCTGAGCATCACAAACACAGGCATTCCAGCAGCAGAATGGAGTAGTACAGACAGACTGCCTCTACCATCTGCAGAATACCAGTCTGTGAGAAAACAGCCTCCCACTATACTCAGAAGGGGCACCAGCAAAGAGAAAATCAAAGACTATATAAAACTTACCCTCTAGCAAATCAGAAGCTGATCCTAAACAGTACTCCATAACCAGCTGCAAGAAAAAGCATGCTTTTAAACAACGGGGTAGACACTGCCCTCCAAACGGTTACTACCCAAGTGGCTGCCAACAGAAGCAGCAAATCAAACCTGAAGTTGCAAGCAATGCAACAAGTGATGAACAAAATAAAATGCCCCAAACATTCCACCTTGCAAAGACATTCTTGCAAAGGTTTAGGCACTGACAAGTTTGTGGTGAGAAACTGCAAAGGTGTTCCATAATACCTACTGAATTGGCAGGAACACAGAGGCCTGCCTCAGAGAAGCCAGGATTTATTCCCATATCCTAAATATCTATTCCTTTTAAATTCCCTGGAAGCTTCTTCAGATGAAAGGGACTACAGGCAGCATGGGATGACTACTGCTGCATGCAAAAAACACTGTGTGTGCTGAATATCTGATTGCTGTGCTGTGCATTTCCTGCTCATGAGGACCTCCAAATGCCGCATCACTCACCCATGCTGTATGCTCCTTCAGGTAACAGCCCTTATACTCTATGGTGTTGGGGTGCTTCAGCTGTTGCAGAAACTTGACTTCTTTGATGATATCCTGCCATTTCTAGTAAAACAGAAAGGCAGAAAGATATAAATGCATTCTCTGCTTAACCCCCTACATACTCATAGACTACACACTGTAGTACAGTCTGAAAAGCAGCCATGAAACTATTTGACAACATGGAGATGGTAAAGAGTCAAAGCTGCAAAAGCACAACTGTACATCAGTTGTCTGGATCCCTACGGTCCTCTTCCACTCCTTCTATTCTCCTCCTACAAGAGCACAAAGCCACTGACATTCAGAGGACCTCAGCATATGCAGGAGACCAAGAGGTAAGCAAGGAAAAATGAATTTAAACATCCCTGTTTGCTCTTAAGAAATACATTCTCCACTGCATGTCAACACAGTCTGACTGAACAGGGGCAGTCCAAGTACAAAGCAGCACAACGCAAAAATAAGGGGAGCACCTAACAAGCAACAGTTGAAGTGAGCCTGATATTCTGAATACAAGGCCTATGCAATTTTAGATCACAGATCCTGAAAAGTGTTTCAAATCAGCTGAACATTTCAGCTGGAGAGCTGTGGCTATGGCTCCAGCAGCTCTTACTGCACTCAGTAATGAAGTTATTACTGAATAAGCCACCATAGCAGCCTTAAACTGAACTATTTGTCAAAACTCAATTTCCCTCCATGCTTCCTATGGAAGAGAGCAACACTCCCACATTAAAATGCTGTCCTGCCATGGTCACATGAAATGTGCCGCTGATGGTTACAACACCTTCTGCATTCAGAATTGTCTTCATTCCTCTTTACCTCATTCGTTTGCTTTCCACTGTAGGACATTTTCTTGACTGCCACCACCTCGTTCGTGTGGGAATTTGTAGCCTGGAAAAGGGAGAAAGAAATACGTTGAAAGAACTTTCCTTTTTGTCCTCCCCATGGAGCGAGCTGTGCCTTTTGCAAGTGCAAGCTGTTTTCTCCTCTTCTGCACCCTCACAGGCTCCTCCACTTCAGAGGCATCTTCCCAGTGATAAGATTCAGCAGCCAACTATTAGATCACTTTTCCCTGACTGCACCCATCAGTCCATACCCACTGCTCCTCCCTCAGCCCCCACTGCACTTGGCTACCTCTCTACTGACACCCAAACCAAGACCCCATATTGCACCTCCTGAGAACATGCAAAACACAGTTTTATTGGAATTGCAGTACAGTTTTAGATAAACCTTTGTGAAAGTGATTTCCAAAGAAATAAATAGAGGTGCATCAAAATCTCTGTAATTTCATCCAAACCCCTCATATAACACTGATATTCTTAAACAGCTGTTTGAATTCTCAGTTTCAAGAGGATGCCTCATTATGGGATTCATCTCAGTTCAAAGAAGCAACTTTCCTTTCACCAGATCCGTTTTGCAATGAATACGCCTCTGTCACCATACTTTTCTACAGCCTGGATAATACAAGGATGGTGACAGGAAGCTGAAAAGCCAGTTTTAGAATGAGCTCTATTTGCTTGGATTGGCACTGTCCTCATTTCTGCATGCTAGGGACAGAAAGCTTGAAGGTTTTTGTCTTTAAAGAGCTGCTGCAAACCCTGTACCTCCAACCTGTCACCATACTGGGGACAAGAAGTTAGTGACAGTTAAAAGCTTAGAATACAACAGAAGCTAAATGGGGTAAATCCTTTCAACTGCTTGACAGGATGAGTACTACACTTTCAAGTAATGGCTTAATGGAAGACATTTCATGATATATACAGTGACTTCAAAGGAAAATGATGTTGGGTGAAGCAAGAGAGCTCAGGAATCAGTAGAGGGTGTTAAGCACGTACTCTTGCCAGCCTGCACTCCTCCTCACATGAGTTAGAGAAAGCTGAAAACAAGTAACTTTTGGATAAGGCAAAGCCCTTCCCAACCACTCACCATCTTGATTCAGCACCTAAAAGAACAGGAGTATTTCACTCAAATAGATGAATTCATGCTGGTATTCCAAAGGAATTTCCAAGTATTTCTGGCTGTTACATGCTCCCATAGCTGCAGGTGAAGTTTCTGCTGCACCAAGTGCTTGGGATCCTCTTGGCTGAAATAACTCAAAGGGCTGTACAAGCACACTTGACAGAAATATCCACCTGCTGAAGTGCTTTTTGCCATACTTGTAGATCTTTAATGAAAAGCTTGGCAGAAAGCAAGCACATTTTGCTTGCAAAACCTCCTTTCCACTGCCCTCATCTGCTTTATCACTCTTCTGTATTCCTAACATGGATATAAGTAGGTTGGCTTTGAAGAAAACTCTTTTTCTCAAATCAAATCTGAGATTAGTTGATTTCAAGGCAAGTCATTGCAGCTTTAAAACTTTGTGAGGACTAATGTATTCTTTTCTTAGCTCTCTGCTACGTGAGGTACTTCTTTCAAGCAAGAAAGGCAATTTCAAACCATCTCGCCAAGCCTTAGCAATAGTACACAGGAAAACAAAACAACTTGCACAAATGGAGCTTACATTGAAGTTTAGACTAGAATAATCATATTATTCCACAAGAACAGTGAGAAGATACGCATCTATGCATCTGCTGTTTATAGGAGTGTCAGTACCAATTTAAAGAGAAAGGGCAACAAGATGCAGCACAAGCATAATAATCCCGGCCCTGCCCCTTTGTATGCATCTGATGTCTCTTCCCCATTCTTCTGGATGATTTAGAAAGCCCTGTTCCTTCAAAGGTGGTTTTTTTAACCTATTTTCCTCTTTTGATTCGAAGCACATCAGGATCCCTGTAATCTTGCCATGACGGTCAGAGATCATATTCTCAGCCCCTGCCTTAGATGTATAAAGATGCATAAGAATCAAGATGTAGGACAGGCTACAAAAGCTATTTAAAAGAAAGAAAACCAAACCAAAGATGGACAGCAACCCTGTGCACCAGGGAAGAGCTCTGGCCTGACCCATAGAAAGCAGGGCAGAGCTAGAGGCCTTCCTCAGGTGAAAGAATGGATCCTGGGATAAGACACCAAAGAACAATTTACTGGATGCCAAGTACTTCCTGCAACAGAAAGCAAGCTTAAGCTTCTAACAGTGGCAAAGAGGTGTGAATGTATCACAGGAAACTGGTGATGCATCTAATTGCTGTGTTGCTACAGTAAGATTACTATAGGCACGACTGCAATGACCATCAGGCTTGAAGGATGCAGTGCTGCAAGGGTACTGCAGGAAGCTGCAGTCTGGCTAAATACCCCAAGGTGTTCAAGGCATGGACCACTTAAAGAAAGCATCCAAGGAAAGGAGGAAGAGAAGCAATGGGGAATCACAAGTATTCTACTTTACCATAGTGGCTTCTCGGTTGTAAGCTGTTGAGAGGCTGGACCTTTGACACACCTTGTGCTCTTCCTCTGGAAGCACGAAGGAACTTCTGAACACCAAAGCTGAATGATGAAGGTAGCACCTTCACTACTTCACCTTTACCCTAAAGCATAACTGTTTGGTTTTGGAAAACACTGGGTAGTGCCTCCCTACTCCATCTAAAAACGTGCTTGCTCCTCTTATGGAGTGGATCAACATGCATTTTAAGTTTTGCAGCCCCATTCTCTTACACATGTAGTATATTTAACATCATACTTTCATCAACATATCATTCCAACATCTAGAAGTGGCTGTCTCACTGTCATCAATCCCCAGAGCAGGACACACACCCCCTTCCTCCTGTTTAGAATCATTACTACCAGACTGCACGTTAAAGAACTGTATAGTTATCCCCCAAAACACACGTACACTGCTTTCTTGTTTTCCACAACAGAGGTCAAGAACTATACTTACAAAGTAAACAGCTCCAAAACTTCCATGGCCAATTTCATGCAAACCCACAAATATTTCCTCAGGATCATCTTTGTAAAAGAGGTCAGCTATTTCCGGGTCCTTTGGCACCCCTTTGCGCATGTTGAACAGGATCACAAACTAGTTTGTGCTTTCAATTCCCAATCAGTTTCTTCCTTCATCGACAAAGTAGTTTGTAGACAGCATTCAGCACCTGGGGAAAAAGTTCACCTTTAATCTGTTTCCTTTAGGCATGTTTCTGTTCTCATTTCTCTGACAGCAAAATCAAAGGGAACACTTTCAGGAGCAATAGAATTCACTACTGTTTCCTTCAGCTGGTTCTTTTTAATTATTAGTCCAATTTAGATAGAGAGACCAAAATGCATTCAGAGTACAGCAGCTCTTTATCTCATACAGGAAGCAAGTGCTGCAGTTACACGAAAGTCCACTTGCAGACAAGAGTCCTGTTGCCATGCAAAACATCCCGTGACATGAGTTGGTTATTCTTCATGCTGGTCTCCTAATGTGTCAGTTTTTAGACTGTAGCCATTGTTCCTCCTACTTTATGTTTGCTTTGTTTCTCTACTCCCACTTGCCAGCTGGTGCTAGCAGAAAAGTCAGCTTCTGTTCCACAGGAACACTTCACAGTCATTTGATTTCCATTTATTCAGAGCTATATGACAGTGTGACTGGACTGGGACGGCTCCCAGGTCACAGCATTGCTTCTGAAAGATTCTAGACTCCATCACATAAGACAGATCTTTACCTCCTCAATACCTTTTTTAAGCAAAAGCTTATAACCAGGCAGCACTGAGCTGCATCTAAATGAAGGTTTTCAATACTCATCCCTAAACTTTATTTGTAATTTTAGTTTAGAAGGTTTCAGACTTCAAGTGCCATTCAGATGCCAGAATAAAATCAGGGCAGAGTTTTGGCCTGCTGCTGAGACAGTCTCCTTAGCTCTGGATAAGTACCAAGCACAACCAGCTTTGGCTCCCTGGAGGTGCACAGTGCCCTGCTGGAGCATACCTGGGTATCTGCAGCACGAAGCATGCTCTGTGGCTCAGATTCCTCTCAGCAGCATTGTCCCATGCTCTCTCCTGTCCCTCCAGACTCTCTGAACTCTTTTATTCTGCAAGGAAAAACAAGTATCAGAGTTTGGAAAAAAGCAGTAAGTTTTACATCTTGCTGTAATACACAAAAATACTACAGCTAGAAAAGGCCAATTATCAAGGTACCATTTGAAAGCAGAGTTCAAAGGAGTACTGTCTGTGAATGGTGTATTTTCAGGTGAGGCATACACTCCCAGTGTTCCATAGCCCTTGGACTACGTATCATTGTATGACAGGAAACCAGGAAAAGAGGTTAAATGCCAAAGTTCTTTGACTTTTATACACTTGCTGAGGCACAGGAGGAGCAGGAAAGTTTGCTCTCAGACTACACTTTTAGATTGCCTATAGGAAGGACAAACCTCACAAAGCTGAATCTATCACTTCACTCAGCATGCTGTACCTGAGGACATACAAAACAGGACACAAGGCACAGGACTGGTTCTCAAACACTGCTGTATTGAACCAAGGAGAGAATGAGCAATGAAAAGGATGAAAAAGGAGGTTAATCAGTTAGCTCCAACAGCTGAGACCGGGTCTAGACTGCTCATAGCTAAGGATGCAACTCACTGCACTCACTCATTCCTACTGGTGTAAGCAAGGGACCCCCAGCAGCCAGAGCTGCCCTCTCACTGGAGTAAGACTTGAGACAAGCTTGCCCTCAGAGAAAAGGGGATGTAGTTATCATGTAGGCACACCTACAGCAGAAATGCTTCCAAGGAAAGTACTCTGCAATAGTTATATTGCCAAATCCCTGAATTCATGACAAACAGGTTAACTCATCTCATTTATCAGGAAATAATACATGAGCAGACGTCTTCCTGCTAGAAGGCAGCATTACCAAAACCAGGTATTTTTGTCTCCTGTTCTTCACACAGGCCAGTGCCCACTGAGTTGTTCAGAAGCTATTTGAAGAGCTCCAGAAAGAGTTCTACAACGTTAATCTTAAAAATCCATCTCGATTCCTAACAAAAACCAGAAGAATGACAGGATTACTCATCCTCAGCTGATTGGCCTCACCCAAAGGTGCTGCATTTACTCCATGCCTGCAGCCAGGGGCAAAGAATGCAGCAGTTCAGGCCTGGCATTCTTCAGGCAAGTGAAAAACCCATTTGGCTTTGGAACAATAAAACCAAACTGATGAGGAAAACAATTTATCCACCTCCAGTCAAATTAACTTCTCTGCCTTAAACAAAGGCTGGGCAGCTCTAATGTTCCAGGATAAATCAGTATTTTAAATGGGAAACTAAGTGGCAATACTTAAAAGCTCTGTCCTTAGTAAGAATGTCTGTTGGGACAGACATATATAGTGAGGCCATATGATAAGAAGATCTTCTCAGCAGGGCTGTTATTTCCCAGTACCCAGGATGGAAAGCAGCAAAAGTAACTTGAGTCCTGTTGATCTGGACATGATCACCAATCCATCCACATGATGCCATAGCACCTGCAGTGCCTCTTGGTACCAACACTGGGAATCCTTTGCTCGACCACATCACAGCATGAAACATCCAACCCCTTTGAGGCACACTGGCAAGGTCACATTCTTAATATTACAACTCTCTTCTAAGAATGTAAAGGCTGAAATAAAGATGCTTAAATAAAGATGCTGCAAGGGCTGGAGCAGCTCTGCTCTGGAGCCAGCCTGGAGAAGAGAAAGCTCCTTAAGGGGAGACCTTGGAGCAGCTCCAGTGCCTAAACGGGCTACAGGAAACCTGGAGGGTGGCTTTGGACAAGGGCTTGTAGGGACAGGACAGGGGAATGGCTTTAACTGCCAGAAGGGAGACTGAGATGAGCTCTTGGGCAGAAGCTCTTCCC
>JAOEHX010008250.1:0-19616 GCA_025448015.1 Bolborhynchus lineola
CTTCGTGCTACAGCATTGGTGTGATGCTGGAAAAGAGCCTTTTCCGGTATTCTATGTGTTTAGGGCTTGCTAATGGCTGAGCATGTGAATGCATTTTAAAGGTCAGGGTACGGAGGCATTGAGGGATGCCTAGGTAGAGTATACTGGGTGTGTCTACTTCATAAACTTGTACAAACTACAATGGAACTTGGGCCAGGGGCTCTTGGAGAAGAGTCCACAGCTCCAGGTGAAGTGCAGGAGGTCCCTTTGCATTACACTTTATAGGAAGCTTCCTGGCAGCCCATGGAGCTATTTCCAAATTTACCCAGTGCCAGGGTAGCTTGCTAATCCTTGAACAGTTAACTTTCAACCCAGGGGACTAAGAATTCTTCCAAAAGGCCTATGAAAGAGGAAAGCTTTTTGTCTATGCAATTAGAGTCAATATTCGGAGACTTTTATTGCCTCTTCGCTTCCAAGTGGAAAGTGTACGTGAATCTGCACATTTAAAGACATTTGAACACCATTAAACAAGAGCACCTCCTTGTTTTTCGACTTCTCCTTATTGTGTGGCTTTTTTGTTTATTTTTTTTGTTTGTATGTTTTTCTTTGAGCTCACTGAAAGGCTCTTATGTCCAGCCCCTTTGACCTTCTCTCTGTTTGCTTTGATGGGCTGGCTTAGCATAAATTGAATTATTCAAGATAACTACATTGTGTAATTATTGGAAGTAAAACCGCCTTGCAGAGCTTTGGAGCAGCCTGTAATTCATCTGCTTTTCTGAGATACAGAAGCTGTTAATCTAATCTCATTTTTGGATACTTGATAGTTAACCTGCCATGCAGCTTATGTTTCCAGATGAGATTTGCTCCCTCTTATGTGCTATAAAGAAGTAGACAGGTTTTCAAGAAAGTCTGGAATAAGTAAAGCAGACCATAAAATTACACCTGGCTTATAACAATTTTCATAATTTTGCCATTTATCTTTGTTTTTTTTGGCATGAGGACAATTCCTGTAAAGTGTGTGTCTGTGAAACATAATGAAAGTGAACATCTTCCTGGTGGGGTGGATGCTGTGTCTGCAGGTTGCCCTGGGTTAAGTGAAGCGTGCTTTGTGAAATGTGCACTGTAAGAGTAAGTTCTGCCTCACTTGTCACCTTGAGAGCTGCTGTAGGCTGAAGAGCTTGGAAAAATGTGAAGAATTCTACAGCAGAGTAGATATAATTTTGTAAAGGAGTTTTAGATTCCTGCTTCCTTTTTTAGGGTTGTTATATTGTGGTCAGATAGGATGGGTTGCTACACCCATATGAAAATCCAAAGTAACTAACTTTAAAATGAGACAAGGAGAGAGTTGGGACAACAGTTGGACTAAGGGTGGTGACATGAGGTCAGCAAGGTTGTCATTGCATCTGATGTGTTGGTGGTCAATTGCTAAAATCTACAGATCAAAGACTACAGAGATCAGACCTGGTTGGTGTGAGGTCAGGTGAGACAAAGGGCAGCTAGGGATGACTGGAAAAAGTCTTTTCTTGTGCTAGTCCATTAGAGCCCTTAACACAGCTATGTCTGCACAGATGCATTTTTGAGAAGATTAGCTAAACCCAGAAATCTGAGCAAAGCAAGCTCTGCTGTAAGAGCATGCTGCTTGTTGTCACTGCAGCACTGGGGCTTGGACCATGGACGAACACAGCAGCTGCCTCTAATGTGGCTTAAGTCTAAGGAATAGCAACAAAGAGGTTGAAAACCAGCAGGCCTGCCAGCTTTTGGCAGCTGTAATTCTGGGTCTATCCTTGCTGGTAGAATTCTCACTTCTGAAACTGCTGACAATAAGCTGTAACTGCTGTCAGAGTGTAGATTTGGCTTCTGAAGCTGCTATTCCTTACTGGTTCATACCAGCCTCCGTGGAGGAACTGGGGGCATTACAGCACATCATCATCCTCAAGGGAAAGCTCTGAAACTGAGCTGTGGGTGAGGAACATCACCTCAAAAGTTAACTTTTATTCTGAATGAGAGGAAATGAGAAGAAATGCAGGAGAAGAGAAATGCAGCCTAAGTGTTGGGTAGGTACATCCAGGGACAGGATCACCTGTGTCACATCTGGCCCTTCTCTTCTTTCCCTGAACCTCTACTGTGGGGCACTTGTTGAACACTCGGTACAGGGCTAGAAAATGCTGTGCTGTTGGCTTTAGCTCTTTGCACATGTCAAGTCATCCTAAAGCTGCCCTTAAGTGCTGATTATTCTAAGCAGCAGCTATTGGCATTTGAAAAGCACCCTCTTTCTAGTGCTGGGCGTATAGAAAGCAACAGGCATCCCTTGAAGAAGCCTCTAACTCCTTGGAGCCACCTTAAATTCCCTGCTGCCTGTCCTACCTTTCCTCCCTGGACGTGCATGGAAAAAACCTACTCCTGGACACCCCGAACCCCTAGTCTATAAAGAAACTTTCTCCTTACCTCAATTAACTGTGCCATGGCAGCTCTCGAGCACGACAAGAAGAGAGAGGAACACCTCAACCAGAAGGAAGGATGCTGCAAGGGTGGATCCCACGCCATCTTCTCTTCCCAGTATATCTCTGACTTCTGCGCTGTAGCCCAAAGCAGCGGAGGTTATGAATAACCCAGCCGGCTCTCAGCAGCATTCAGCATTTACCAGAAGCGGTCGCGTGCTGTCCTCGCCATTCTTTATTGCCTTCCTTTCTAACCCAGCAACCACAGAGCTGACGCCAAGGAGTCATTAATTAATTAGACTGGTGTCACTTACACAGTGCTCTGCTGCTCCTCAACCTGGGCTTTGTGAAGGGGGGGATGCAGGGAGCAAACTCATGTGCTCGGAGCTCTCACCACTCCCCCAGACGAAGGCAATCCACTCATTAAGAACTGGCTTTGCACTTTAAATCATTTTTTTTTTTCCTCTCTCTCTCGTTTCTGGTTTTTTTTTTTTTTTTTTTTTTTTTTACAGCTGCCTGACTGATTCCAGCTCTCTTGCTCTTGTTTTCCTCCTGGCCTGTTGAGAGAATTCTCTTTCCCTAATGAAAAAGGGCTGTAAGCCAAGCTGATGCATCGTCAGCATCATAGCTGCCTCATGCTAGCAGAGTACAGCATTACTATAGATGAGTACTTGACATCTAGAGATCTCAGAAGCATCCTTCATCCCTGACGGATCATGTGTATGTGTCACTACAGTCTGCAACTTCACCTGGGCTTGATAGCTGAAGGAAGCTGAAGGCAATTGGGAAGAGCGTATGAACAGCAGGTTGTAGAAGCTGAAACTGCAGGGCCACCACCTCTGCCTCAGTGCTACTCAACAGGCTCAACAAAATTTTCTGAGTCAGATGAGTAGGGAAAGCACAGCTTGAGGAGTTTGAGAGAGTGTGGGACTCTAATCTGGACTGTCCTTCTGTCATGAAGCAAACAAAACTTTTGGCCACAGAATGAAAAAGTGGTTCAGGAGGAGCGTGATTAGGTAAAACAGATTTACTATATTCTGTCTGGAATACTACTAGTCTAACCTGGAATACTGTATTCAGTTTTGGCCCCTGCTATACAAAACAGATGTGGACAGGCTGGAGAGGGTCCACAGAAGGGCCATAAAGATGATCCAAGGACTATGAAGCTACATGAAGAAAGGCAGAGAGTTCAGCCTGAAGACAGCTCGGGGTAGACCTCATCACCATGTTGCAGTATTTAAAGGTTGGCTACAAAGAAGAGAGAGACTCCCTTTTTACAAGGAGTCACTTGGGAAAGATGAGGGATGATGGGCACAAGTTACTCCTGAGGAGATTACAACTGGATGCAAAAGGAAAATTTTTCAGAATGAAAACAATCAGCCACTGGAATAGTCTCCCCAGGGAAATGGTGACTCCCCAGTGCTGGATACTTGAGATTTGGCTGGAAAGGGTGCTGGGCCATCTAATCTAGGTCTGCTTTACCCAGAAAGGTTGGACCAGGTGATACTTAAAGTCCCTTCTGGCCTGATATGCTAGGATTCTATGATTCATCTATACTCATAAATTCTTGTAGTGCTCTTTACTGGGAGAAGCCTGGGATTTTAGGTAAGAAAACAATCAATGATATCTTCTGCTGCTGTGTTGTAGCACTTTTAGACAACTAAGCAAAATTTCAGAAAAAATAGCTCCATTGCAAGTTAATATTTTACAAGCTTAAATAGGTCAGGGCAGTTTTAAGGTTTACATTGCTGATTAGGTTGTGAAGGTTAAACAAGGGTGGAATGAAGCGCATTGCTCCTTTTTGCAGCAGTTCGGTTCTCTGCTGCTTTTGTGCTCGCTGCAGACTTACATGGTGTGACTGTTAGCTGCTGTGTTCCCACTCATGAGATGATTGGAAACTGGGCTCAGAAAATCGGGATAAGCTTTAGGGGCAGCGGAAAGCTAATGCTGGAGATTGTGTTATGAACCAGGAGACAGCAGATGGTGGCAGCATTGAGTCAGGAAACCATGCATCTGCTTCAGAAGTTGTGCGGCTTAGTCCTCTTTCCAGATGAACATCCTGTCTGTGACTGAGATCCTAAGCAGTGGTTTGCCAAGCTGGTTTTAATGCTTTTCAACTTGATTTCTTAAGGAAATGGAGCAGATACTTTGCTTGTCTGTCTTGTCCCTCTGTTCTACCTTCCCTCCTCTGGACTTCTAAAACTTGGCTGTTTTTTTAATTCAGCTGAAATTGCCCAAGGGATAAATGCCTGGGAGATACTGAGTTTGTGTGTTTCACTTCTTAAAAAGTATGCTTTTGAGTAAAGGATTAAATCAGTTGTAGTCCCTGTAGAAAGAATAAGTATAGTATGTGGACAATCCTTGCTGGACACTCAGAGGATCCACGCTGGACAGAGATGGTATGACCAACCAAGCCATGAAGAGCTTTGGTTTCTGCCTGCATCTTGCCAGACACCAGGGAATGCATCTACAGGGCATAAATCCACAGCAAAGTGGCTGCCAGTCCTGCTGCTTGTGGGGCTGCTGCTTCTTAGGAAACATTGTCTAAGCACAGTACTTGTCTGCTTAAGAGAAGTTGTGGAAATACACCTGCTGCACCCTGGCTCAAACACAGTTTAAGCTCCCTAAGCCTCTGGGTTGCTATTTCCAGACTGCAGTTTATTATTAGTGCCTTGCCCATGAGCTGACAGTTCAACACTGCTCCCATCCTTTTATCTGTGGGTTCTCAAGAGGTGTGTATTTTTGGGGTTTTTTTTAATGCACTGAGCAAGTGAGACTATGATTTTTCTGCAGCCAATGGGGAGCTCTTTCCTCTCTGTATGCCCAAGAACCAGGCCTGCCATGGCATCAAACCACTGCTGGAATACATTTGTGCCAAGAGCTTTGCAGTAATAGCACAAAAAAACCTGATTGATTTTTTTTCCCAGCCTCCAGATTTCTTATTCTATATATGGGTCACTGATGCAGAGTGCCTCCTTTAGTTTTAAGGGGAAAGAAAAATAAAAAGAAGGTAGTAGATTTCTGCAGACTCCAGATCTTTCAGCACTTCATGATTTCATTTCAGCTTCTTTCCTTTGGACAATTCAAAAATTCCTGGAGTAGGTCAGAGCAGAATCCCCTGATGGGATTTTAAATTATAAGATTTCATGTTGGCCTTCCATTTATTTCAGATGTCCAAGAGGGTTTTGTTGTTGTATGTGTTTTTTTCTTTGTTTGCTTTGTGAGTTTTCTCTTTATTCTTTGTCATGACAAGGAACACAAACTCTTCATATGCAAACATCTACTTCTAATTTGGTGACCTGGTCTTTTAAGCTGGATATTTTATACTGATCTTCTCCCATATACAGACCTATGAGCAATGACCTGTCATGGGATAAGGCTACTCATAGCCCACACTGCACATGCCGTTACTTACTCACCAATTAGTGGATTACCACCAACCTCTTAGTGAAACCACAGGCACTGTTAAACTTGTCAACTTCCTATTTATAGCTTGTGACTTTTGCATCCTCTTGGGAAATGTGGCTCTTGCTAAATGTGCCACCTCACCAATCGCTGGGGCACTGGTGTTGCTACATAAAAAGCCCAACAATGCTGCTGGGGGGAATGCCACAGTCTTGAACTGCAAGAGAAAAGTTTTCTCAGTGTGGCAGCAAGATCCCTGGGGTCAAACCACTGAAAGCGATGTAGCTTTTGCCTGAGTCATATCCTCCGCTATGGGGCTTCTTTGCTACCTGTCTTTATCTAAAATGATGGGCAAATGGATGAAAAAGCGTAGGGGACTTGAGGTCTGATCTCCCTGGAGATGCCCCAAGCCTATAAGAGGAGAGGGGGGAATGAGTCTCCTTGCTTTATTCTGGCTTTATTGATGTCAATATCTTCAGAGAGAAGCTGTGTGTCCCACATGTGCTCATGCTCACTTACATGCCATAAACCTGTTAGTAGGTGCTGTTGACGGAAATCTGAAACTGGACCAGTGGGCAACTTCTGTGCACATCACAACTGTGTTACGCTGCTCATTCTGCTGAGTTCATGCTGCTTCCCTTCCTCCATGTGCTTCAGAGTACTTGGAAGCTATGATGATGGGCACTGTGCTGGTTTACAGCATTTAAAGAGAAATAACCCTTTGCCATGCAGAATGAATATTCCTGAATGAGAGGGAATAAGCAATTTGAGGAAGATGCAGATCTCCTTTCCTGCTTGAGTGTGGGATCACCTCTGTCCAACCACCCCGGAATCACCAGTGCCCTCCAGCAATCACTTTTAGGCTTTCTCTGCATTCCTCGCTCTTCCCCCAGAGCAGCGAGTTCTCAAGCCCATGTACTTGCCTGCTCTCGTGTCTGGAGATTTCCAGGGAGACCAGGATGCCAGATCCCCATTGCTCTTCAGCCTAGCCACAAGCAAAGAGGGGCCATCCCCAAGGCAAGGGAGAATATTTGGGAGCCAGGAGAGGGGCAAAATTAGCAGAAGGGAGGAATGGACCTTCTTAAACACCTTTGGCTGCGGCTTAATCCCTAGAGCATGATGAAATATTTTTTCCCTTCATCTTTGCAGATCCTCTTTTGGTATTTGAAGGTTCCCCTCTGTCCCTGCAGACTGTGGCTATGAAAACTCCTTTGCAGAAGACTGGAAGCTGGATTTTTTTTTAGCTACCTCTGTCATAACTTGCCTGCTCCATGCACTGCAAATGCAAGATAGGCTTTCCCGCAGAGCTGAAGGCAAACTCAGGAACATTCCTAACTCTTTCCTACAGGGAGCAGCAGCCACATTACCCATCCGTGGCTGCTGTTTCCCTTTAAATTCTCTAAAAGCCATTCAAGTGTTGAGTTGCTCACTGAAATTTAATGTGGAGGCTGGCCAAGCAGTGGCAGCCTGCCAGGGGTTTCCATGTCTACCAAGAATGTTTTGCAGTGCACCTTGGGAGAGGAACATTACTTCCTTGATTCTTTTTTTTCTTCCCTCCCCTTAAAGTGAGTAAATAAAGCAGCTGAAAAGTTAGAGCAGGGAGCTTTCATCACCAGCTCCCCTCTTCATTTACATGGCTACATATCCTGGCTGACAGCTCAACCCATGGTAAGATGGACTTTTTGCTCAGGTGGGGCTCAGCTGTTGGGAGATGCTACAAAACTGCTGTTGAAGTGGTCTCGTGGCAGACTGTGGTCCTATGGCAAGAGGTTCGGCTCTGTGCCGTGATGAAGATCAGGTAGTTACAGCTTTGGGAATGGAGTCATATTCAGTGTGTGACTGTTTCTCACCAAAGTTTATTGCTTAGGTATTTTGCCGGGTTAGAAAAGGATGCATCTATGTTTAAGATGCAGGACAGTTCCTGGAGGCTGTGAGATCAGCAAAATACTACCATCTGTGCCTCTGTAAAACAGGAATGTTGCTCATTTCCTTGCTTGCATTGATGCAAATGTTCACGAATCTTTACTGGTGCTGATAGTGCATATGCTGCGGGAGTGGGGTATAATAGTGAGATTCACCATAACGCTGTGGGACAAGGTGCTTTTATTTCTCCAGCACCATGTCTCCAGGCGGTTGGGCTCTTCATGTAGCCAACATGCCCTGCGGTTGCAGGTGGCTTCGAGCCTAGTGGGACAGGGCCTTGCTATTCCCATTTAGCTGCTGAAGAGAGAGCCTGGACACATCCAATGTGATGCTGTGGGAAGGTGGCTCAAAGGCAAGGAGAGGGCCACCAATCTCATGTGGCTGCAAAAAGAAGGTAATCTTCTCCTGGTCTGCTCTGTCTCCAGGAATACTGTTGTACCCACTCATCACTGCTTTTACAGCAAAGTTCTATGCTGCTATCACAGTTGGAGATTTGAGAACTGGGAGAATCAGGAACAGGGGGAAGACCGTGCCAAAACTTGCTCTGCTCTTCAGAGTTGCTCATGTGCTGGCTGGCCCTCGTCATTTTCTCCCACACTGCCTGTGTTTGAGGAGAACCTTTCCCAGCCTTCTCAAATCAAGTGGTGTCTTTCTCACTATCCATAAAACCTATCTGGGTGATGGGGGAGATTGGTCTTGGCCACAAGAAATGTCTTGTGCACTAAGAAAGGAAATGCAGCTCATTCATGCTCTCTGTCCTCCTTCAGTGAGTCTCTGGCCTACCTGTAGCTTCTCTTTATTCTCTTTCGTATCTCCACATGCCAGATACCTCTGGTTATCAGATTGCTCTGACCCACTGCCAGGATACTTCCAGCACAGCTTCCCAAGGGGTGGGAAGAAAGGCCCAGCACTGAACCTGGGGTTGTGCCACCCTGCTCGAGCATTTGGAAGAGCCCTGGTAAAAGTCACTGTCCTCCTGCAGTCAACCACTGCAGACCTTTGGACCATTCCCCAGCTGTGCTGCTTTGCAGCCCAAAAGACTCAGGCAATTAAGTACTTGATTATCTCACAGGTAACACTTCTCTCCTCCAACTCTGACAAATTTTCATGAGCCAGAAGGGTTGCAATCTTTCTGCTACAATGAAAGAACACCTTTTAATTATTATTATGCAGGTTTCTGGAAACTTATCCATCCAGCTAGCCACTGAAAGGCTCAAGGTTTCAGGCAACTTTGCACGGAGCAAAGTTCTGAGCTAAAAGATAACAGGTTGGTACTAACATAGCAAAGTAAATTCCCTTTTGTCTGGTTTTCTGCCTCCCTGCATGTAACAGCATTTCCTATGGAATCAGGACTGATCGCCAGAGGCAGTTTTCCTCTCATCAAGTTTGTGGAGTGAGAATTAGAATTGGTTTACTGAGCAGTAAGAATATTAGTCGTGTAACACCATGTGGTATGGTGTTCCAGGTGAGCTTGTCTTTGGATGTGATGTGGGACTTGATGTGATTGCAGAGGTGTTGGCAACGTCCCAAAGTGTTTGTAAATCATCGGTACTTTCCAAAGTTCAGAGAGCAATGTAGCACCCTGATTGCTGGATGACAGCTCCGGCCAGACGGGTGGGCATCCTGACTTATTCCTTAGAGCAGAAGCAAGTACCACAGGTCATATGGAGGAGGACATACCTTGAAATGGTGACTGTCCCCACCATGACCATCTAGCTCTCCTGCCTTGGTAGCCTAATCTTCTGTGTTGTGTAGGACAGGGGGAGGATGGGACCAGTTGGTGCAGCTCATGATGCACAGTTTCAGCACCACCTTGTTCCAGCTGGTGTTTGTCCAACAGGCTAAGAAACTGGTACAGCTTGACTAACAGGCAAAAGGAGACATGTTACTTTTGGGTACTTTTTGGTCCTTGGATTAGGGCCGATGTTTGGTTCCTTATGCTGGTGGCCAGTGTATTCCTGTTCGGTTTTGTCCCTTTCCACCTCTTTCTTACTCTAAAGAGAATCAGCTGCTAGTGGCTGATGAAGGCCATGAGCCAAGAGCTACTGTCTGTCCAGGACCCTGTTGATGCCTTGGATGACCTTGCACTTCTGTAACTTCATAGCTGTAGTAAATCCCTGCTGGTGATGGATGTTTGGCAGTGCTGGTGCTAAGAACTGGGTCTGCTATAGACCAGATACTGCATGGACATGTCATTGTAGACATACCAGCATCAACTGCTGTCTAACAGAGGAGAGCATGAGTGGAGTGGAATTGGCAAAAGTCATGTAAGCAACTGGGGAAATGGTATCTAGGTCATCTGGCTGCTCAGCTAAGGCTGAAATGTCTAGACTGTGCACACTTCATAGAATCATGAATTGTTTGGTTTGAAAAAATACCTTTAGGATCATTGAGTCCAAGCATTAACTCAGCACTGCCAAGTCTACCACTAAACCATGTTGCTAAATGCCACATCTACACATCTTTTAAATCCCTCCAGGGACTGTGATACCCCCTTCCATGGACAGCCTGTTCCAGTGCTTGGCAACCCTTTTTGGAGAATAATTTCTTTTTCCTAATATCCAATCTAACCCTCCCCTGGTGCAACTTGAGGCCATTTCCTTTTGTCCTATTGCTTGTTACCTGGGAGAAGAGACTGGTTCCCACCTCACTACAACCTACTTTCAGGTAGTTATAGAGAGTGGTAAGGTCTCCCCTGAACGTCCTTTTATCCAGGCTGAACTCCCCCATTTCCCTCAACCATTCCTCATCAGACTTGTGCTCCAGGACCTTCACCAGCTTTGTAGCTCTTTTGTGGACATGCTCCAGCAACTCAATGTATTTCTTGTAGTAAAGAGCCTAAAACTGAACACAGGACTGAAGGTGTGGCATCATCAGTGCCAAGTACAGGGGGACAATCACTTCCCTCATCCTGCTGGCCAAACTTTTTCTGATACAAGACAAGATGCTGTTATCTTTTTTGTCATTGCTGTGATAGTTTGCATCTGAGCTCTCTGACACTGAGAATGGAGATTGTAGGAAGTCAGTCTCTTAGTTTTCTATGGGGCTTTTCTTCTTAAGGGATAGCGTGTGGTAAGGAGAGATGTTAAGTACATATTATCTGCTTCCATGCCTTTTCTCCTGTGCTTGCCCTGTGCCCTGCTTGTGGCCATTCTTATGCTGCAATCTGTCCCTGGTCTTGTCTGACTGTCATCTCTGTCTGTCATGGACAGAAATACAGACAGACACATGACTGTTTGCAAAGCCTGTTTCCTAATTCTTCTGTGCATCTTAACATGAGACTGGAGAAGTTCTAGAATTGTTTTATGTCTATACTGGTTTACTGCTGAATGGTAGCTCAGACGAAGAAACCATGCCTGTACCCATTGTTGATCCCAGTTTCTCATTCCTTGTTTTCTAATCACTGCTGCCTTGCATGCCTCTCTTACCCTTTAGGGTAAAAGCTTGTGTTGCCTCAGTGAAAAGAATCAGGACAAGTTTGATTACAAAGAAGATTGTGAAACTTCTTTTGCATGAGATATGAATAATTGCACACTTAGCCCCTGTTTCCATGCATAGTTTCCCAATGGAATGCACAAACACCTTGCTTCTGGGCTTGCAAGGCACTTGAGTTAAATAAGTACGTGTTTGGATCAGTCATCCACCTCTACGTTAGAGTCTCCTGGGTAAGTGAATCTGAGTACTTCAGCTTGTTGCTCCTGTCTGGGGTGGGTGTTGTGTCAGATCCTTAGCTGGCAAAAGCATAACAAATTCAGTGAGGGTCCAGCTGCTGTGACTGCCCTATCCCTTACCAAAGCCTTATTTTTTTGGAGGAAAAACTATATTTTTGTCACATCTTTGAACATCCTCTCCCTATGGGTAAGCAGGAGCCGAGGTTTCTTTGGGCAATGTTTTAGGAATGAGAAGCTGTAGACTGTTTGCTGCTGCTCTTGGGCATGCTTCAGTAACACTATATAGGAGCTGGCATAGTCATGGGTATTCTTGTAACTGAGTGAGTCATAAAGCAGTTATTTCCAGAATGGTTGGTTCTTGACATGGGGTGGTGTTGCTCTGGTGACAGAAAGATATGCTGGCCAACAGAGCTGACTTGGCATCACTGGCCCCAGAACTCAAAATTTTGCCTGGGACCTCATTTCAGTAGAGGAATCTGGACTATAAACAGGCTTTGGTTAGAAAAGCCAAACCAGATACTCCTTGATGGAAAAGGCAACTTGATTTGAGGAAGCTGTATTTGAAGGAGATTATGAAGGTGGTGAAACACTCTACAGTTAGGGTGCTGAGGCACTGGAAGAGGTTGCTCAGAGAAGCTGTGGCTGCCCCATCCCTGGCAGTGCTCAAGGGCAGGTTGGACAGGGCTTGGAGCACCCTGATCTAGTGGGAGGTGTCCCTGACCATGGTAGAGGGAGTGGAACTAGATGATCTTTTAAAGTCCCTTTCAACCCAAACCATTATGTGTTTCTATGAGAGGAAACATTTTTTCATGAGGTACAAATTAGGGCGAGATTTATTTGAGGCTTCTTTTCTCATGTCTAAAACCCCTAAGCAGGAGGGAGCAAGGTGAGCTCCTCTTGGAGTTTTCTTGATTATACCTAGTTTGGATTTCTGGAGGGATAAATGCTTTTACAGATAGTAAGCAACAATTTCATTAATAATTAATTTCAGATAATGAGAGAGAGATCTACAGTGACGGGGAAAACTTCTGAAGACTTCCGTAGAAAACCACTGTGTTTATTTAATAAAAACTGTTAGCAGAAGGAACAGCTCTAACAAAACTCCAGGCATGGACTCCTTAATTCAAAAAGAAAAACTGCATCTGTCAATGTGCCCTTGATTTTTTTCTTGTTATTGTTGTTCATTTTTTTTTACAACTGAAAGTCTCTCAGGTCTCACTTTCTTATTTTAATTGTAGTTCTGAAACCAACAAAAGTTCCCAAGTTAAATAAAAGGGACTTTTTGTCTTCAGGTTGGTCAGGACCAAAACTTAGCTATTTGCAAAATAAGACCTTGGGTATGTTCTCTCCCATCCCCAAATCAAAGCAGGGTAGGGAAGCAACTGCAATATTATGTTTACAAGATGAGAAGCGTGTCTCATACACAGCCTTAGATGCTCTTCAAACATCTGTGTCCTCACCACTGTCCTGTCTACAGGAATGTTCTGGACAGCAGAGTACTATTGACACTTAAAAATTTTATTAGCCTTTATTTTAAGAAATACTAATACAATGAAATACAATATGGGTGATGGATCATGCTGTTTCTCACCCTTCATATCCAACAGAGACCTAATCTGGTCTTGAAGGCTGGATGTCAAGAGATGTCAGGTAGCACCAAATCACTGTCATTTTTTTTTTTTTGCCCAGTATTTTAAGGTAAAGCAACAAGAATTCATGCTGTAACCTGTGGCAGTCTGGTAGCTGTTGCACAACTGGGTTGCCCATGCAATGGAGACAGGTTAGAGGATGGTAGTAAATAGCATGGTCTGGAAGCTGGAAGTCCTGTCTCTGTTGGGGACATGTAGGAGACAGGAATGTGAAGCTGTTCAGAGGAAGATAAAGCAAATTTCTGGCTGTCTGGTTTGCTGTCATGTGGCATCCAAAGGAGCAAGGGTGATTAGAGCTGGGGAGAAGCTGAGAAAAAGAAAACCAGCAAATGAATAGTTGCATGCTTGAGAAATGGGTTGCAAGGGTTGCGTTGTCCACATCCAGAAGGAATGTTTCTGACTTGAAATGCAGAGGTGCAGACATCAGGACTTGGGGCTTCTGCTGCTGCTCATTTGGGTTAAGGCTGAGAAGCAGCCTGGAGGTCTTAGACCAAACATGGCACTTATGCAAATTCTGAGCATTTCAGGAAAACTAGCTGAGTGACTGGAAACAGAATTCTGATGAGGAAACACAATCAAAAGAGGTATCCCCAACCAAACTGTGTGTCAGCACAGTTTTAACACAGCTTTACGGCGCTGGAGTTAAAAAGAATAGTGGGGAGGAAACATGAATCTGAAACATGCACAAAAAGCCACTTTACCAAAACTGTACAGAAATAAAACCACAAAGCTGAGCTTTGGGTCCAGACCCAAATGCACTCTGTAGGTTGAACCGGAAGACGTTACATGTTCCAGTGTTTAAAGGGTGGCTACAAAGAAGATGGAGGCTCCCTTTTTACAAGGACTCATATGGAAAAGACAAAGAGTAATGGGCACAAGTTAGTCCTGGGGAGATTCTGACTGGATACAAGAGCAAAATTTTTCACAATGAGGACAATCAGCCACTTGGAGTAATCTCCTCAAGGAAGTGGTGGACTCCCCAGTGTTGGAGATACTTCAGATTCAGCTGGACCACATGCTGGGTCATCTAGTCTAGGTTATGCTTTACCTGGAAAGTTGGACTAGATGATCTTTAAGGTCCCTTCCAACCTGGGGTTCTATGATTCTATAAAACGAAGGTGGGTTCTGCAGTGTCAATCTCTCTCAGCATGGAGCAGAGTTCATAGGCCATTCATGCAATGCCAAAGGGGAGCTGGTGATCCCCAAAATTTTGTGTGCAATAAGAAAATACTCAACAGTGGAATCTCTGAAACCTTCCTCTCTTTCTGAATGGTAGGCACTCTCATAAGTTCTGCCAAGGATCAGTCTCCATCCATATAGGGTCTGGAGCCTGGAAAGTTCTGGGATCAAGCACCTATGCAAAGACTTTGAAAAGACTTGAGGTGCGTGTCAACCATCTAGTCCCTTGAGGGGAGAGCACTTTCTCAAGATGTGAAAAATCCGATTATATTCCAAATTTTGCAGTGAAAGAAAAAGGGCTGTAATTGTGCCAACGTCCTAATCAACATCTCTTTGACTTCGGAGCTTGTAGAGCAGGTAGGAGGCCAGCAGTGAGCTCATTGCGTACTCATCCTTTCCATTCCCTGGCTGCATCCTTTCCTGCTATTGTTCCCTGCTGTGTATAGGGTTGCTGCTCTGCCTGCTTGTGTAGTGTAAACCATTATGCTGAGGCAGACAGTGAGCACATCCTTCTCTGAAAAGACCCCAGGAGTCCAGGAAAGTGGGAAGGAAGTCAACCTAACAGAAAAACTTCTCCAAACAAAAGGTGATTGAGGCATCTCTTGTCTCCTGTTACACCCTGAGCATCCTCACTATAGAAGTGGACTTGTCCTGATCCCTCAGGCTGCAGTAAGTTCCAGTAGTTTGTAAAAGTTGTTTAAATCATATAGCTGGGAAGGAGGCAGGCTGCTGAGTCGTAACATGTCAGAGAGCCTGGAAAAGAATGGGGCTTTGTTAGTTCACTTCAGCATGCTTTGAAGCAGAAGGGGAGGGCATGGGGCTTTTGTTGGGCAGTGTATCTGCTTTTTCTGGTGTGGAGAGTGAGTGCATGGTGGCAGCTGCTGCTTTGACAGAATGCCTGTGTAAATTTGCTGTAACTGAGCATCAACTGGAAAAATGCTTTTGTGCCTTAGGAGGTGGGGTGGTGGGTGAGCTCCAGTAGATGGGTCAAGGAGGATGCCAGACCTTCCTGATAAATGGACTTGTGGGTTTGGGGTTTGGTTTTAATCTTTTTTTAGAAAGAAAGGAAATGGTTACTGCTGGCTGAAGTGTAGGAGAAGACAGACTTTGCATGCATGACGTGCAGGCTGTCACACGCTTCCAGCAGCAGGCTCTGAATAGGAGGAAATGTCCCATTTCCCAGGGTTTTCATTTCTGAGCTATGGCAAGTGCAGAAGTCCCACAAGATGAGAGACTGGCAGAACAAGGAGAAAAAGCAGAGGAGCTTCATTTTGCAAACTGCTATGGGCATGAACTGTAGGTGAAAAGGGATTAGAGCTGAGAAATGCCACTGCAGAAATGAAAACACATCCTGTCCTTTTCCCTCTCAGGTTGCTGTATTTTAATTTTTCCTGACACACAAGCTGCAAGAACAAACATTGCAAGATTTCTTATCCTTTTAGAAAAAGCAAATAACAAGCAATTGCTTTAGAAATCCTGTTTGCATGGGTTTCGTAATTGTCTCTCTGGGCTCTGTGGGTGTCTCATCTAATGAACAGGCCCAGATCTGTGTTTCAGCAAACGAGGTGGCCAGACGTGGGAGGGAAAGGTGGGAGGGGAGACCGGCGGCTCGAAGAGCGCTGAGTATTTCAAGACTCAGAAGCTCGGAGGAGCTGCTGCATAGCATTTACTACTGGGGAATTCTAATTGGCTGCCTTATGCAAGGTACGTTGCTCTACATGATGGTTATTTTTGGGTTTCATGACCAGTGTTTTTTGATTGGTTGTTTTCCCATTGACCTGAGGCTCATTTTTATGCTTAGCTGAGTACTTCAAGAGGGTTGTAAGATCAGCTTTAGCAGGCTGAAGGGATTATTGAAGGTGCATTTTCTTGGAGCATAACATTCACTAGTATGCACCGCTGTATTTATCTACTTTATCGAGACAACATGCTGGCCTTGCATAAAAAAGGTACTTTGTCTTCAAAGTATTTAATTTCCAGTAAGGTCTATCCTTGAGACATTAAATCCTTTGCCTACTTTCACCTTGTGTTTTCCCAAAGAGGATGCTGGAGAAGCATGTGCATGCGTGGTCCCTCTCCTGCGGGCAGCTGCCTGATCCTGGGTGTGTTGAGGCTTGCTCCTGTGTTGAGGGAGGGATTTTCCACCTGTGCCAGGCAAGCAGGCAGCCTCACCTGGTAATAAAAGCCTGATGAAGTAAGGCTGGAAACTGCATTTGTGCTGGGGTTGCACAGCTTGCCTGGTGGAGTAAAGAAACCAATACCCAAATAATTAGTCAGGGTGAGAAAAGCTGATAAGCTCATTCGGGTTTTTGCAAGGGAGGGAAGTGGTCAAAAGCCTGCAGGTGTCTTAGGTGTTAAGTGAAAAGTCTGGGTCAAAGGCCCAATTATAGGGGAACAGTAATAACATACTTAAGACTCCCCAAAAGTAATAAACAACTAGATGTTTAAAGTTGGAAGAGGAGGAGCTTCAGTTCACAGGAGGGAGTGGTTTTAAACTTTAGCTTATTTTAATTTGGACCTGAACCAAAGCTGTGCCTTTCTGTCTGTGGAGATTTCCTGTGGCCTGAAAGCTTCCTGGACCTTGCAGTGGCTCTCTGCGCTTCATAGTTTCATTACTGCTACTGCAATGACTTCAATTCCCAATGAGATGAAAGATATTTGAAAAGCTGCAAGGAAATAAGGCATAATTGTCCTTCAAGACCCTACCTTCAATTTAGTAATGCTTTTGGAGGCAAGCAATACAATCATGTTAAAGAGGAACAAGATAAATTGAGGGACAACAGGTCCACAGTAGGAATAGGGTTGCATCTTTTGAGATCCCTAATGCAACAGTTGGTCGTTGAGTGAACACAAGAGGAATGAACCTCAAAAAGTGGCTAAGCTTATGTTTGTTCTCTAAATAACAGCTCTTATTCTTACTGCTAGACTAACTGGACCACTGTCCTCACTGGGTTGGGTATTGTTTACATTCTTCTTGAATTGGAAAGGGCTCATGCAAAGCACTTTGGGTTCAACAAACAGGAATTTTCTTGTGAAACAGTTTTGTCAGAGATTTTGGGCAGCTCTTCAGGTCATCAGAAGACCTGAGTTTTGGCGTTCAATGCACCTCAGTGAACTGTGGTGTCTTGGAATGATGATCAGAATTTAGGAAGCATCAGCAACTCTTTGAAAGTCTGTCCTGTCTCCAGTGGCTTACATGATCCAAGAGCATCTGAAGGTTTTGATGTGACACTAGAAGCTTCCTGCTGCACTCAGCCTTTTGTAAAGGCCTTGGGCACTAGAAGAAAGAGGAGGAAAAATTTGGCGGTTCTTCATTCAGGGTGATTGTTGAAGTCCTGGATGTGAGTTTAAGGGACCCAAATGGAAAGGAGAGGAAGGCTGGGTGCAGGGACTAAACTGATCCAAGTGAATCTGTCCTTTTTTTTTTTTTCCATTCCTGTTCCTTTGTACTTTCTTCAGCCCTGCCCTGTTTCTGGAAGGCATTGGGAATGCTGTGAAGTGCTAGGATTTGCATGGGGCACTTGGTAGGGCAGTTCTGGGATGTTTTGTAAATGGCATTTTGTAGTAATATGGTGTTAGCTTTTAGGCCTTGCCTCTGGTATAAGTGAATATATGTGAGATGGGAGGAAAGGTAAGTAGTGGTGTTGAAGGACAGCTAGAGAATGGATCCAGAACTTCACTTCTGAACATTTGGTGGGGCCAGCCATCTCAAAGTGGCTGTTGTCACCATTCTGTGGTGATTTTCTGTCTTTTAGAACTTGACCCCATCTGTGAAGCAGTTCTTCTACCACCTGTCCCATTGTCCCAAGGGACACACTTGTGATAGTGTTTGTGCCTCTGGGTTTGTTTCTAGGCTGTAATTTAGACCCTGATACTCAGAGTCTGGCTCAAAACTGCTTTGACGTAGATGATGATGCATTTTCTAAATGCCAAATTTGTGGCGCTCTTTTCTTGTTTGGGTTTGGGTTTTTTTGAGGCTATGCTGAAATCCCATTTTCTTCAGAAAAGCAGAATGAGCATAGTGGAAGTATGAGGTCAAGGAAGAGGAGCTTCTGCTCCCAAAGCTGGTACCAGAGCTGTGACACAAATATTCTCCCTAGCTGTTGTCTTTTATCTTTTCTATATATCTACTCCAATGGAAAATTATTGAGTTCTCTCTTCTCAGGATCTCCTTTCCTTTGCTGCCTCTCTACAACCTGTAGTTATTTCATTTTTGGCTCAGAGTTTCACCTAGTAACCCCAAGTTATTCTGTGTTGTATCAGAATTGCTGGGCCAGAATAGTTATGCTTCTGCATGCATAAGCTGCTTGTAAGTGGTAACAATAGTGGGAGCTACAAGGCCATAGGGGATTAAACGACTAAGTAAACATCATCTCATCTGTGGGCCTTATCGTACTTGCTTTGCCATTTGCAAAGACTGAATGATATCTTTAATTGTGGTGAGAGTGATTTTTCATTAGCCTTAGTTGTCAACAAGTAAAGGATCTTATTTGAGCTATTTAATTCTGTCTCCTGAGAGAGACCAGGTATTCCCAAAGTCCACTTGTGTCAATAAGGCTGGCTTAAATTGGTTACAAAGGGTGTCTGGGGTAAGTAGTTGTCCTGATTTCAGTTCGGGTACAGTAACTTATTATTATATCAGCCTTCAGACACCCAGAAAAGGCAGATGGATTTTGTCCTTTTGAAATTAGCCAGAGTTTTATGTTTGTTTTTATTGTGCTTATGGGTGAACTTCTTAAGGAAGGGACATGTGCTTCCCATTTGGGTTTGGGGAAGAAAGAGAAAAGCTGGGTCAGATAAGGTCTGTGTAAAGCATCTGCATTCCCAGTTTCTGCAAAATAAAGGAGAAAACCACACTCCCCTCCCCCACATAACTTCCTGTTTTTCTGTGTTAAAGGTGGACGAAGACAAAAAGTCTGGGAGAAAAAAGTTCTCCTTGAGCTGAAAAATCAATTACTGCAACTTTAGTGCTTTCTGAACAGAGTGCCAAATGCTTGTTTGACCCTTTGTAAGCTCCCGGCCACATAACTACTATCCTAAATTTGCTGAGATTTTAATGTGGTCAGCATTTTGACAGCCTTGTATTGTCTCTTCTTTCAGTGTTTAGGGTCCTGCCATGCAGGTGACCAACAATTTTGAGTGGTGCATAAAATCAGCAATAAAAGCCAAGCTATCCTACCTCTTACAATGCAAAACATGCCTGGAGAAGAACACCACAAAAAGTGTAAAGGATTGTAGTAATACTTCATTCATGTTTGCTTTTTGCCTCCAAAGGGACTTCCCGAGGTGGAGCTGATGTTTTTCCGGGTTTTTTTGCTTGTTTTTTTTTTTTTTTTCTATTTTCATTGCTGTCCTGGTAAAGAAAATGTTGA